>CAUHTR010000270.1:25153-128068 GCA_959609185.1 Schmidtea polychroa
GAGCACACAGCAAAATTAATTGAGGATCAGTTTTGGAATGGTATACAAAAATACTTATATAAAGCATTAATTATGGTAGAATATGGTAATTTAAATGAATTAGTTCATAAAGCTAAGCGTGTAGAAGCAATACAACGAGACAGATTTAGCTCACATGTAGATGCAATGGAAATTCAAAAACCCATAGAGGTAAAATCTGAGTTGGGTAAGTCAGATGACAACATTCCCTGGGAGGAGATGAAGCAATTATATTTGAATTTTGTAAAAAATAGACGAAGGGTAAGCCCGAGTCCGGATAGAAGTCAATCGCCTGAAAACAGGAGAAGGTTTGACAATGTGAGAAATAGAAATTTTGAGAATAGAAACAATAGAAATACTTTCGATAGAGACAATCGTAATGAATATAATAGAAATAATTATACGAGAGATAATCGAGTCGATTTTAGTAGAAATAATTTGAGAAATAATAAATATGATAGAAATAATAGATATGATAATAGAGATAATACAAATGAATTGAGACGTAGACAGACAAGTCCATATAGACAGAATTCATACAGAGAAAGGCGAGGGAGCCCTTATAATAATGATGGTAGAGACAAAGTAAATTTTAATGGACAAATCAAATGTTATAATTGCCAGAAATATGGTCACTTAGCTAAAGTATGCAATAATGCGCGAAACGAATCGCCTAATAGAGTGAGATTTAAGAATGAGCCTGAGATAAAACAGATTAAAAGTGCTGAGTTGATATCAGCTAATGATGAAATAAACAGTTTGAGAGAGGAATTAAAAGAATTTAAAACTCAATATGGGAGACTTATTGAGAGAAAGTTAGAAATGTCATTAAATGAGTTTCAGTGTTTTACCAATGATGTAGATATAGATAATGATGAGTTTCGTGAAGCAAGAGAAGCGGATGAGAAATTTCTTGCAGAAGCAAATAGATGTAAAGAATTAAAAGAGGAATTGAAAGAGACATTAGAAAAATGGCCTTATGATGATAATGAGACATTGCGTATAATAAATAGAGTTCAAGTCGAAGGAATTGACTTAGAATATTTGAGAAATTTGATACCACTAATGGTAAAGAGACAAAATATGACAAGAGTATTTGAATTAGAAATAGAATTGAAAGAAATGATAAAATGTTATGGTGAATTTGTGAGAAAAAATCAGAAATTACATGAGTCATTGAATATAACTATTGAGGCAAAGGACCTTTCGAGATTACTTATGCGTAGTACAGGGGTACACGTTTGCACAAAAGTGAATAAAGTGAAACAGATGGCCAGAGCCAATTGGCCCGAGAAATTGGGAGATAATGATAAAAAAAAACTGTATTTTAACGGGGTAGAAATGATGAATAACGAATACATAATAGACTATGGGGTAAATGTTATTGATAACAATATTATTTCAGCCATAATAGAAAGGCAAGAAAGTAAACAAGTTGATACACCAACTCCATCAGTAGAATTGAGTATAAACGACGAAAATGACTATGATAAATTATTTAGATTGTGGGATGCTTCTTCAGGAGGGGCAATGAGGTCACCAACAGCTAGCGAGGAAATCTTTAAACCTATCGATACTAAATATGATAATTTACATTAGACAATAGAAAAAATTGCGAAACAAGCAAATATGCAGGATGCAGAGACGATGAGACGAGGTAGTGGAAGGCCTCGAAAATCGGAAATAGCCGAAAAGTCAGATGACAGAAAGGCAGCAGAGCGTTTAAGAGATATTGCAAATAATATGAGACAGGAAGTCCCAAAAAATCAGGATAATGACAAAGATATAAAAATGATAATGGAGTTAGTTAAAGCAATGAATATGAGACGATTTCCGGAAGCAAAACCATCAGCATTAATAGAAAATATAGTTAAAAAGATTAAATTAATGGAAAAAGAGATTAGAGAATTGAGTGCTGAGGAAGCGAATGAAGAGACAGTGTTAAAGATACTATTTACAACAGGAGTTAATCGAAATAAAGTGATTACGGCAATGGCATATTTAATAGCAAGATACAAGAAACTTTTGCGATTGAATCCAAAGAATCAGATAGAAAATGTTGCTAAAATGATATACGATAAATTAAAAATAGATGCTATGCCATGGATAAAATTAAAAGGAGGATGGAAAATACTGTATGATGAGAGCCTAATCGAAAATGATAAGGAAAGCGTAAAAGATAATATTAATGTAGAAATAGATGATACGGAGGAAACAGTAAAAATCTAGTAAATAAAACAACTATGAGACCAAGTCAAAAAGAAAGAAAGTCGACAATGTCAATAGTAATTATAGTAATAACGTTATTGTTAGATCTGATAAAAGGAAATAATGTGATCATAGCGTATGACTGTCAGAATCCTAAGTGGGGACAGAAATATTCATTATTAGATGTAGAAAATTGCCCAGAAGCTAATCCAACAAAACTAATTGTTGCAGATCCAAAGATTTTTCACATATATCAAGAATCCGACTTCATTCACACTGAGGCAGGAGAATGTATCGTCAAATATTCAGAGGAAAGTTTTGTATGTAATAAAATAGCAAGAACAATATTAACTCCAACATGGGCACCAGAAGCGATAATAATAGCACCAATCGAATGTGAAAATGCGTTTAAGACAAAAAAGATAAAAACGCCGGATGGATTCGAACTAAATGCTCAGGTAGGAGCACGAGTAAGGCAATTAGTCGTTGGATGGTCATCAATAGGAGGATATTGTGAAGGAGGAACGTATAAAATATGGGGGCATGTAGCAGACAATATTGTAGTAAGACGACAATATTATATTGAATTAAGGAAATTCAAGGCGTCATTTGATAGTTCATCAAAGAAAATGATGACACATAAGTTCTGTACATTAGATGAGACAAGCTGCGATACAGGCGAGTCAATGATCATATACAAGGTAAACAAATACGAATGCCATCTAACTAAACTAAAGACATTGAAATTCAGAACAATACGAGGTAAACAGTTCATCGATGTAGAATCCAAGAACATTAAAGACCAAAAACGACGAGCAACGATAATTCAAGAGAAAGATACACCAACGATATATATGTCAGATTCTGAAACAGAAGCGATGAGATTTGTGGGGAAAGGTGAAAGTATCAAATGCGGAAAAGCAGTTATACAAACAAATTATGAAGGAATTTATATCAGCGGAAGTGAAATTAAAGAGGCAAAATCGAAAATAGATAAATTTGATGTCAAGCTAGCGTCATATTTTAATAATAAAATCGACTACTTTTATCATCATCAGTTAGTACAATTGGACAAAGTATATCAAGCAACTATTGCAAACGATTGTAAACTTAATAGAGAAATATTAAGAAAAAAGATGGCGGTTGCAGTCACAAACCCAGATTTAATGGCACCAATTTTATTTGCAGAGAAAGGGACATTTGCAAGAGTTGTCGGTGAAGTGATACAAACATTTCAGTGTAAACCGGTTAGCGTATCTTTAGCAACAAATAGTAAGTGCACAAACGATTATTGTAAGTGCACAAAAGTTCTTTCTATCATGGCAAACAAAATCATCGAAAATAGTTATGGAGGGAATTACAACTTTGATGTATTATTATCAAAAGAGCATTTCAAGAAAGTTGTGTATAGAGTATTATACAGCATATGGGGATATTTTGCGATTCTCGGAAATACGTTTTCCACTATATTAGGTATATATTATACAGTAGCACTATTGAAAATGATTTGCTCATCATTAGTTTCGTTAAGACAACTGAGACAAGTTTTTGGTAATTCATATAAAATGATAGCATGTTTATGTCCATTTATAGCCAAATATTTGATCACTGCGAGGCACGATAAGGAAATCAAACGGATGAAAAGTCGAAGGGAAGAGGGTGAAATAATGATCACCAATGAGAAAGAGGACGATACAACAGATCAGAAAATATTGAGCAACCACACATTGGGTTATATGATAATCAAAGAGAACAATTGACAGAACTGAGAAATAATATTGAAATTAGAATCCCAGGTGAAAATGGTAATTGTCATTGTGTTCCAAGGAAAACCTATGGATGTTACGGGTTAGAACTTGACGACATATTGGAAGGGTTAAATGAAGCAAGGCCCAAATTACAAATAGTGATAAATGATGCGATAATAAAGGCATTATGTGACACAGGAGCAGCAGCTTCTATGATTCGTGAAGATCAGTTAACCGGAAACCAAAAGAAAAATATCGTGAGCACAAGAGATAGAGTAATTTCATTATCATCACATTACATACCATTAAAAGGAGATATCGAATTAACAGTTCACTTTTCGGATCAAGTGGTTGAACATGTCTTCAAGGTAGTAGCAGAATGTAAATGCGTATGTGTCCTTGGGATGGACATACTCAAAAAGTTAAAAAACTGTGTAATCGATTTAACGGATAGTACAGTCAAACGGAAGGCAATATATCAAGACGCAAGATTTACTGAGGTAATTGCATTAGAGACATTTGAACTAGAGTATCAAAGTGATCATATAATTCCAGTAAAAGTTAATGTTAAAAGTGAGGACACTTTCATTTTCGAGCCTGAAACGGCAATATCACGAAATCATAATGTAATGTTAACAAACGAGTGTGTAATTCCAAATAATGGGATAATTCCAATAAAAATCGTGAATTATGAAAGAAATAAAGTAAAAATTCACAAAGGTACAAAATTGGGAAAGTTGTTCAAAGGTGAATTAGAGCAAACACTTGAAGTAGGTGAGATGTCGATGACGAGTGATGTCGGTGAAAGAATGGTCGAACAGAGTAAAGCAAATAATATTAAATTTTATGATAAAATTAAAATAAATAATAATTATCTAAACGAAACACAACAACTACAACTACAAATATTACTTGACGAATACAGTGATGTTTTTGCAAAACACGAATTTGATTTAGGAGATACTGATATTATCAAACATGTAATCGATACGGGGAATGCTAGACCAATAAAACAGAGACCCTATAGTGTACCATATAAATTAAGGGAGGAAATAAAACGGCAAATTAAAGAATTAAAAGAGGCAGGCGTAATAAAACAAAGTTTTTCACAATGGGCATCACCTATTGTACCGGTTAAAAAGAAAGAAGGGGAAATTCGAATGTGCATTGATTATCGTAAATTAAATGATGTAACAGTAAAAGATTCTTACCCATTCCCGAAAGCACAAGAACAATATGATAAACTTAGGGATACTAAGTATTTCACAGTAATAGATGCAAATAAAGGTTAAATGCAAATTCAAATGGAAGAGGGGGATGCGGAAAAAACTGCTTTTGTCATTGAGGATGGTTTATATGAATATACAAGGCTACCGTTTGGGTTAACTAATGCGCCAGCAACATTTCAACGTTTAATGAATACAGTACTAGTAGATGTACAACATTGCGCAGTATATATGGATGATATATTAATATCGTCAAAAACATTTGAGGAACATTTAAAAGATATAGCAAATGTATTACAAAGATTGAGAAAAGCAAGAATCAAAATAAAACCCACTAAATGTAAATGGGCAGAACCTTCAGCATTATTTTTAGGACATATAGTCACAGTAGATGGTATAATACCTAACCCCGATAAAATTGAAGTAGTTAAAAAATTTCCAGTTCCAAAAACATTACAACAAGTACAGGGGTTTTTAGGTCTCACAGGATATTATCGTAAATTCATACAAGATTATGCAAAAATAGCAGCACCACTAATTGAATTAACAAAAGGAGTTAAAACAAAGGGAGAGAGTAAAGGAGTGTTAATAGTACAGGAAATTAACGATAAAATTAACAAGCCACAAAAGAAATGGAAAGATGAACATCAAAAAGCTTTTGATCAACTAAAAGAAAAATTAATAACAGCACCGATACTAAGATACCCAGACTTTAAAAAACAGTTTATTGTCATGACAGACGCCAGCGGGAAGGCCGTAGGGGCAGTCTTAGGACAAGAAGAGGAAAAGGGTAAAGATTATGCAATAGCTTATGCAAGCAAAACATTAAAAGGAGAACAGATTAGGTACTAAACAATTGAGAAAGAGTGTTATGCCATAGTTTTTGCATTAAAACAATTTAAGCCATACATATATGGAACGGAAGTAGTAATTAGAACAGACCATAAGCCATTAGAAGGGTTATGGAAACATAAAGATAGATCTAGTAGATTGTTAAAGTGGGCAATGAAAATACAAGACATGCACATAAAGATTGTATACAAACCAGGCAGAATAAACAGGAATGCAGACGCATTATCACGAATTCCAGAGTTGGGAGCACTAGAAGTTTTTGCATTAGTAACTGAAAAACCAATAGAAATATATGAGGAACAAATGAAAGACCCAGACCTCTTCAAGATAAGAGTGGAAATAAAAAAGGGAACTAACCAAAAATATAAAATCTGTAAGAAGTTAGTTGTTAGTGAGGATTTTAGCGGTAAACAATTAATAGTAGTACCACAAAGATTAAGACAAATTCTTCTATTACAATATCACGATGGTGCTTTAGGAGGTCATTTATCAAGTAGGAAAACAGCAAGCAGGTTGATGCAAAAATATTATTGGGAAGATTTAAAAAAAGATGTTAAAAGATGGTGTAATGCATGCACAATAAGCGCAATTAGAAAAAATACAGGAACAAAGATTAAAGCACCTTTGCATCCAATTCCAGCTACAACATCACCAATGGAACTGTGCGCAATGGATTTTTTGTGTAAACTACCCACAACAATTAATGGGAATAAGCACATACTAGTTTTTAGCGATTATTTCACCAAATGGGCAGAGGCATTTCCCACTAAAGATGAAACAGCAGAAACAGTAGCCAAACTACTTGTAGAAAAGATAATCTTTAAAATTGGTACACCGAGAAAATTATTAACAGATAAAGGGAAAAATTTCATGAGCGAAACTATAAAAAGAGTAGCTAACATATTTAACATGCATAAAATCAACACAACAGCATATCACCCTCAAACTGATGGCTTAGTGGAAAGATTCAATGGGACATTGCTAAGTAGATTAGCTGTGTTTGTGGGAAAAAACCAAAATGATTGGGATGAATACGTTAATCAGTGCACATACATTCATAATATCACACCAAATGAGACAACGGGATATTCACCATACTTTCTAATGTTCTTAAGAGAGCCTGCGACACCGATCGATACGATTTTTGAGCCTCGAGTATCACAATATTTAGATGCACCAGATTATGTAACATTAATGCAAGAGAGATTACAAGAGCTATATAAGATCGCAAATTTAAAAGTTAAATTTAGACAAGAACAATATAAGGCAGATTAAGATAAAAATAGCAAACCTCATAATTTTAAAGTGGGAGATAAGGTTAGACTTATGTCTCCACAAGTAGGTAAAGGTAAAACAACTAAATTAGCAAGACCATTTAAAGGACCATACGAGGTAGTAAAGGTAGTACATGAAAACCTGCATTTACAAAAACATAAAAATGAGGATCCTATAATAGTACATGTTAACAGATGCAAATTAGCAGAAACAGAGTTAGTAGAAAAACCACCTCACAAATATGGATTACGATCACAAAAAGCACTGATGATGGCAGCGACATTTTTAACAATTATAGGGTTGTGTAAATCAGCTGAAGTAGAAAACGAGAACATACACTCAGTAGAATACATGGCTGAAGATATTTTAATCAACATTTCACCATATAAAATTAGAGTATATAACTTAAATAAATCACCAATAAGAGACCTGTATCTAGAAACTGGGGATAATATACCCACTCTTATGAAAAAAATTGAAAATAGATCAACTAACGAATTTGAAAGAGGAGATAGTGTCGAATTCAGAGATCTACAACCCAACACCAAGTACACACTTTGTGCACAATGGAATACATTAAGTGACACATCACAGATAAGGTGCAAAAGAATAAAAACTACAAAAATAAACAGACTTAGAATAAGAAAACCAAAAAGAAAGAAGATATCAACAACCAGAAAAACAACTACTATAAATTCAACACCCACACATCCTATATCACAAACGATAACGAATATATATAGGAAAACGACATTTAAAGCGGTCAGACAAATATATAAAAAATTAATAATGAAAAATCCAAGACAGTCTGATAGGAAACTGATAAAATTACCTACAGGAAAACCGATAGTCATAAATAACTGGAATGAATTACAAGTCTTTCAAAAGAAAGCAAGTAAACCACAATGGCCTTTTTATGTAATAGCTACAAGTGTAGTATCATTTGCGAATTTAGCAATTATCACTAGTATACAAGTTTATAAAAAGTACAAGTGGAAAAGGCAGCGGTATCGGCACCGACTGGTCAAAGACGCACCAGGGCATTTTCACTTGGACAAATATATCCCTGGACAATATACTCTGTCCACACTGGTATAATAACTTAAAAAGTTTTAATTACATAAATTGGTCAATGATATATAATAAAAGTATATATATTAATATTTATATAACTGCGTATAAGGTTAAACCTCAAATGCGCAACAAGCATAATTATTTATTATTTGTTTTTAGAATAGTAATAAGAAGTTTATCGAATCAATTCAATCAAATCAATCTCCAAATAAATCAGTCTAATCAAATCGATCCTCCAATAACCCAAAATCAAATCAGCCAATCTAATCAATCCAATCAACAAGAAAATAATCGTCTTTATTCAAACAAATCAATGCACCCACATACGTCAGTTCACATGCATTCTCAAAGAACAAAACCTCAGAGAAATCCTGAAACTCAGAAAATAAGGCAATATGTGCCGATGTTACAGAAACACTACCACAGTTTCTATAAAAACCTGCAAAATAAGATCAGCACAGACGGCACTCCCATTACTATTAGAAGTTTCCCCAACCAAGTATGCATCCCTAAAGATATGAAAATCGAGATAGAAGAAAGGGAATTGCATCTCATCAAATTCAACGAAGCAAGAAGAGTCAAGTTAAGAGAATTAATCGGAGCGTATGACAAATTCCCCAATGCAGAGGAGGCTGCAAGAGCTGGAAAGAAAGTGCCCCATAGAATTTTATTTCACATCACAAAAACAGAGGTAGCAATATGCCAACAGAGAATACCAATAATCACCACGAGCAATTGCACCATAACAATAAAAACTACAAAAAATGATCGGAGTGTCCTAAACGACTACAATGAATTGATAGTCCAAATGAACAGCCTACCCTGTGTCATAGCGATCGAAATATTATACATACCCACTATCCCAAATCCATTTCAGCAGTTGGAACTCATCAAGTCAAACATTTATATGCATGGAGATTTCATGAGAAGAAAAATGTCATTTACCCACAAGGAACTATCCACGGCGGAGAGACATCATCTGATAATGTTTGTGGATGCAAAATTAGTATGCGACATCAACAATAACTTAAGGCCAGTAGAGGCCAGCATACGGAATTTTAAGGGTGTAACAATATTTGATGAGAAAATTACACCTAGAACGAAAATCCTACATTATTATCCAGAGAAGACAAAGGCCAACAAGGAAAATATCATCGGAAATAAAGATGAATACGAAGCACTGGTCGAAATCCAACAGTTACTTTGCGGAAAAATAGTCGTAGGATTCGACATCATCGGAAAACTCAAAGCTCTCACATTAGATCTCTATAATGTTATGGGAGTTAGAGAAATGTCGGAAGATATATTTATGTGCTCGTACGTCAAAAACGTTGCGCCACACAAGATAAAATTGTCCAACCTGGCATACCAGGTAATCAGACATCACAATAGGTGGGACAAAGATAAACGCATAAATAAAATGCTGCGTGAACCAGAACCATTTCCAGCATGGCAAACCACAATGATCGTCAAAGTAATATACGCAATCGTAGAAAATCAATGGGAAGAAGTTGTTAAATGGGATTCAGAAGCCTTCAGCGAACAACAAATGAAAGATCAATTATATCCCATTAAAGAAAGTAGTATGGAGGATATGTCGGACGATGAAGAAGACATTTATATAGAACCATTGCAAATCGGATTAAAATTTAATAAAGATGGGACACGCAGAACTTTCGAAGATGAATTAATGGAAAGTGATGACGACGTAATATTCATCGAAGAAGAGAGAGTACACAAACCTGAACAAACAGTCAAACTGGAATTACAGGTACCAAAATTCCATCCAGGAAAACTAATGGAATGCGACCTCGATTCAGACGAGGAATATTTCTCAATCAACGAGCAAGAAGAGGAAAATATGGATATAGACGAATTAGGACCAGAACCAGATATCGCAATCTAGGAGGAACCCAATTTTATCATACCAAAGGAGAAGGAGCAGATTACAGAAAAGGAATTGACCCGACATTTTGGAAGGCGTATAAATGATGGCGACACATTAAATCTCGCATTGGCAAAAGGGTTCAACAAAACGAGGATGCTGATAAGAGACAGCGAAATCGAGCTGGTACGCAGTATAAGAGATAATGCGGACATTATCTTAACGGCCCAGGGAGGAATGTTAGATGATGAGGGTAGGCCCATCACTACATTCATTTTAGATAAATATTATAGAATAGGGCCAGGCAAGTACAGGGTTAACGTGTACGCCGAAGAACGCCAGTAAACAAAGTTTTCTCGTCGATATCCATCTATGCAATCCAGATCGGCAACCAAACAATCCAATTTCCCAAACAAAAGCCAATGATTGAACGATAACTTTCATAGATATTCATTTGCGTGTTCAAAACTTTATAATAATTTATTTTTATTTCATTTGTGTGAATAGCTATGTATTCAAAACTTTATAATGATTTATTTTATTGAATTGTAAATAACTTTACAGAGTTATTCAAAACTATATATTCATTTATTCAAAACTATATATTCATTTATTCAAAACTATATATTCATTTATTCAAAACTATATATTCATTTATTCAAAACTATATATCCATTTACTCAAAGGTATGATGAAATAATTAATATGCATGATATAATGACTATTACTGTTTGTTTGTTTAATTGGTTTTTAAATAACGTTAAATATTAAAATTCAAAGGCGTCCATGGCAAGGAAGAGTCGCAAAATGGTAACTGTTGAAATGGCGGAAACAATTATTAGAATGGCGCAAAATGATAATATGAAAATAAAAGATATTGCAACAAGCTTGGATTTCAACAGACAAACTATTCGAAAAGTTTTATCTGATAATAGGAATGGGAGGAAATTTGTTGAGGCGAATACTAAATTCAAACGGAGTATTTTAGAGCGAAATCTAATATTTAATGAAAATGAGCAAGCGCTTTTCAACATAGTGGCTTTAAATAATAGCTTAATTCAAAGTGAGATGAAAGAAAAAATATCCGAGCAAACTGGAGCAGTAATTTCACAGCCAACAATATGCCGAAAATTGAAAAAACTGAAAATAAGCAGGAAACGACTCTCGTTAATTCCAAATGAAAGGAATTCAACAGCAAATATTGAAAGGCGAGCACTATATTGCGCAGAAATTGTGAGAATCCCAAGGGAAAACTTAATATTTCTGGATGAGTCTGGGTTCAATCAACATCTCAGGCGTGCTTATGGATATTCGAATGTTAACACCCCCGCATTTATATCCGTGCCGGGGAACCGCGGAGTGAATAGGAGTTGCATGTGTGCCATTGGAAATCATGGTGTGGTGGCATCAGAAGTTTTAGTCGGGCCTTACAATTCAAGCCTTTTCATTGATTTTATTCGACTGAAACTTGTTCCATATTTCAGAATACATAAAAATAGTATTCTAATAATGGATAACGTCAATATGCATCGAACAAGGGAGGTTACAGAAGTTTTAAGAACAAACAATATCGCATTCAAATTTCTTCCGCCGTATTCACCGATGCTTAATCCGGTTGAAGAGTTCTTCTCGGTACTAAAATCAATGTTTGCAGCACATAGGATTGAATTCCCCGACAAAACACTTGAAGAAGCTCTTGCGGATGTTCTAGCAAGAGATTTTCAAAACCAATGTCCAAGATTTTTTCGGGATATGGAACGATGGATTGAGCTCGGTCTTGCAAGACAACCATTCTACACTTAAACTCTAGGTTCATCATGTATTTATTATTGTTTATTCCAGTTTTGAATAAATGAATATATAGTTTTGAATAAATGAATATATAGTTTTGAATAAATGAATATATAGTTTTGAATAAATGAATATATATTTTTGAATAAATGATTATATAGTTTTGAATAAATGAATATATAGTTTTGAATAACTCTGTAATACCATTTGTGAACTTTATCAAACTTTGATTTTTATTGAACTTGCATATTCCAAATTTGTATTGTGAATTTTTATTTTTAGTGTATTTTCTAATTTTATCATAAACACAAATAAAAATAATGGGTATTTTAAAAATAATGGGTATTTAAATTAATTTAATAATTTAAAATAGAATTGAATAACTTACCATTAAGAATAATTCCAATAGACAGCAATAGAATTAAAAGTAAACATTTACAATCGATTTTAATGGAAGCAAAAATAAACATTTATATAAAATCAATGGAATTAAAAATAAATAAACATTTATTTTAGAAAAATAAAACCAATTTAAATGAAAGTAAAAATAAACATTTATATTATAGAAAAAAATATAAAATAAATATTTATTTAATATTAGACATATGGAAAAATTTAGTATATAAGCGACCCTTAAAATTAGTTTATTCGCCCAAAAATAGCGCAAAGATTTTATATTCGAAGGTAAATCCTGCGGATAATTCAATCATTTGAATCAGCACAAAACGATTCACAAATAATAAAAGCTTACGAAGACACAACACGCACACACAACAAATAACAATACATATACTTCTTTTTGCACGCATTTTAGTTGAAGAAATTGATAAACAAGTACCAACTTTTTCAGAATTGTAACTGGATTTTATTTGGTAAATTTTATATTCAATACATTTTATTACATATATATTCGTCTTTGTTTTGATATATATAAGAACCAGTAAGTTGAGTGTTCCCGACTATCGAGACCTCAACAAGTATATAATTTTATGAATTAATAAAATTTTAAATAGAAGTTATTTTTGTTAATATTTTAATAATAAATATTTTATTTATTTTGACTCGGTTATAATTTTAATGATAATTGTAGTTGGATTAGATTTATAATGAATTTATATGTCGATGCTCTAGATTTAGCGGAATAGTTGTGAACTGATGACATTCATGTCGTTGGTCAGCAGATTTTACGTCAGTTTGATCCTTCGGATTAGTGGATATAGAAAGGGATATGAACGATTGGAGATAGTAAAATTTAAGATAGTGTAGAGCCTTGTTTAGATTTAGATAGTATAGGACGGCCCTGTCACGTTTATTTTCGTAGATATCACTGAGTTAGGAGAAATAATAGGACAGTTATGAACTGTTGTCGGTAAATGAAGAAGGTTTAGGCAATTTTATAGAAACCACGAATAGTTAAGATATGCGATAGTCCAGAATTAGAAATACAGGCAGATCCCTGCTCAAATTTTTATGAGAAGTGCGGAAACATGTTTATTAACTTGTGAATAAGGGCAGACTCAAACTTTTTGAAAATTAAGTTACATTTTTCACAAGAACCGCCGAAAATATGGAACGGCATTTATCGACTGGGAAATAAATTATCGACAAATATTATAGAAAAAACAATGATTTATGACCGAAAAATAACGGCGCATCCCTGCACAAAATGTTGAAAAAAGAACAATAGGAAACATATAGAAATGAGGACTATAGCTGAATAAAATGGAAAAATGGAAAGTAGAAATAGAAAATGACTAATGACGTAAGACCTTCTATCGGCCGTCTAGAACCCGAAGAGAAAATACAATGGGGAGTAGTTTTAGCAATAGAGCTCACCTGCTCATTGTTTTTTCGCCTTTGCGTAGAGTACCAACATGGTCGTCGCCATGGGTACACAAATGGTTTAAAGTACAATAGTCATGGAGGTGCTTAGGAAAGAGTCGAGTGAATACCTATGATTACCCCTAACGTATGTTGGGCTGAGTCGAAAAAATATAACTAGGAAATTAAGATAAGTAGGGCGTTAAATAAAATAAAAATAAGAATTTAAGAATAAAACAGAACCAAAATACAAAGGAAACAAAATAAATTAAAATATAAGAATTAAAACAAAAAATAAAAATAAGAAAATTTAAATAAGGAAATAAAATGACAAATAAAATAACGAAAAATTCAATAAATAACGAGGAAATTAATAAAACAAATAAAAAAATATAATAAAAATAAGGAAAACTAAGGAAAATAACCAAGAAACAGGAAAAAATAAATTAAATTAGAAAAATAAGCGGTACTCAACTCTGATTGGTCCGCACAAATGAAAAATTAGTATATAAACTAGCATTAAATCATCACAATTACAGTTTAACCAAAACTCTACTTAGGTAAGAAAATGATGTAAATTAGACAGTTTAACCAAAACTCTACTTAGGTATTATCAGCGACACTCGAGAACTCAATTTACGAATCATCAATGAATTTCTAATAGCACTCAATCAGAGATCCAGTACATTTTCGACTCAGTCTTCAAAAAATTTATCAAACCGTTTGGTAAGAGACTTTTTATTTTATTATCACTAGTTTCATGTCGTAATGCTTAATATACTAAATTAAGTTTTGATAACTCTATTTCTTTTCATTTGATCCGATTAATTTTGATAATGTTGATTTTCTAATTAATAAACGTATTATCCAAGAATTTTTTATGATTTATTTTATGATAGAATGTTTAACGAATTTTATGATTTTAATCTCCTGAGGAACGTCGAGTTAAGACATTTCATACCATGGTGTGAGGGGCCTTCGGGTGCTCAGTCGGTGGGTGTGAAATGTTTCAATCACGCAACTGATTCGGGCCGAAATGTGGGGGCTTCCTCACGGGTCCGTCGCTGAAGATGCGACTAAACTTTATGTACAGAAAAGTAACAGCCATATAGTGATTAAAGGAGTGGATGTATTAATCAAATGAAATGAAGAGTTCTTGAGAGTTCGCACAGTGATTGAGGGTGTCACACTATTAGATCGTAGGACCGTCTTTGCTAACCTTAGAGTATCTCTATTATCTGAAAAAATCCATACAATAGTTTATTGGATTCGTCTAAAAATTAGTGTCAGCTTATAGGATATTGTTGGGCTAAATTTCGGAGTGGAGAAAACTGGAGCAAATAGAAAACGTAAACCTCGAAAAATAAATGAAATAAGATAAAAAATAAATTACCATCAAATCCCAGTAGTAAATAGGAAGAAACAATAAAATACCAATAAAAGAATAAGAATAAGTAACCGAACTAAATAAAACCCACTAAACCCCTTAAGACTTGGAAATAAAACAAAAAGGAAACGATTTAAGACACACAGCGGATAAAATAGAAATAGAATAAGCAAAAAAGTGAGACAAATAAACGAGAAATTAAAGAAATAAATAAAAAATAAAACCATCTTTAAGTCAAATTAAAACAAAAAATTATATTACAACAAAATAGCAATAAGTCCGCAGAAAAAATAGGAGAAAAATAATAAAAATAAGAAAATAAATAAAATAATAATAAGGAATAAGTTAAGTTATTAAAACCTAATATATTATAATAAAAACATAAAAATAATAATAAATAACGAAATTACAAACAAGTCGTGTCCTGATTGGACGAAAAATACTATATATGCAACGTGGAAAATTAGAAAACTACCACTTTAATTTTCACGATTGCAGGTAAAATTTTAGTTAAGAAAACTACCACTTTAATTTTCACGATTGCAGGAACCACTTTTCAAAATATTCTACAGATTACGGAACCTTAACCACAGGCACTAATTCAGAGATTTCAAGACTTAAATTTAAGAAGGATTACTTTGCGACTAGCGACAAATTTATTCAAGACAAGTTTTAAGTTCAATTTAATCCAGTTTTCGAAGCTCGAGGTATGTTGATTTATTTATGTTTATTGGTTTAATTTATTTAATGGTTGAGAATAAAAATAAAACTCATTTCTTGTAATAAATTTATTTAAATGAAAATGGCCTTTTCTTCATGGTGCCGGCGACTGTACCATCTGAGAGCTTCAAGTATGATGTGGACGAGTAGGAGGTGTGCCACGGTGAAGAGTATAACCACGAGGAAATTTTCCATCATATGTATCCAGAAGATGTTGAAAAGAAATTCGAAGCGTTGAGAAAATGAAAATTGTCATATGAGATGTTCGCCAAGAGCATGACAAAAGTGCGATTGTATGGAATAGATGACATCATACTTGGAGTCCAAATGATAGGGTCGCCGGGTGAGATTTTATTTATTCATTTGCCCATTTTTAATATTTGATCATCATAAATTGTGCACAAATTATTGATTTGCTGAGAATGAGTCGAATGGTCCCTCATGACGGTGCAAGAATGGCGGCAGCGATGAATGCCTTCTTGGGTGTGTCATGAGGGGTGAAGAGACTCCGCGGGTTGAAATCCAGTTGGGAAGTGGAATTCCTCACACCGAGCGCGATCATTCATAGAGTATCTTCGTTTTCATGCAGTCACGCCAAGATTTCGATAGTAGAGAAAATAATACAAATTCCAAAAACGAGGACGTTTCCGATTTAGATCAGTAGTTCTTCACCGTCGAGAGATTTCTTTCCGTCGAGCACCGGCAGTTGTCTGGGTTGATATGAATAATGAATTGTTAGAGTTTTCCCGAAATAGATTGCATTAAGGAGCATCATCACAGTATCGTCGGTAGAGAATTAGAATTGAGATTTGATCTTCCTCTTATACGTCATAAATGAATCGTCGGACATCGATTTAGTAGGGCGTTTCTTACGAAAGAGTTCTGAGAGTTCCTGCTAGGCATGTCAAATTAAATCCTGAGGATGTGTACTGCCAGGGCATTAGCGAATAAACCCCTTCGTTGACTGAACTTGACTCTAGTTCGACATGATTATCAGATAAAGCTTGGTTTGATGTCGATAACGGTTCGCCCTAAAATAGGAAAGTAAACATTTTTTTTTATAAGGAGATGAATTGCTTGTCATGAGCCCGAGCGAAACCGTCAACAGTGATAGGAAAATCATCCGCCTGTTCCGTAGCCAGATAAATTTTCGACATGGGAGTTCGGCCCAATAATCTGATAAAGACATCTAGTGTATCGATTGAGGGAGGAGGCCGTCGAGCGAATGAGTTGACCGTTCTTATCATGAGTTAACATAATGGAGAAAATCTGAAGATAGAATTAACTCTGTTCTACTAAACCCACGAGTAATCTACACAATCAAGTTTCTTGAGTTCCTGAACACACCAACTGTAATTCTGACTTATCTGGAATATCCGCATGCAACGCCATATCTGCTAATTACTACCCACAACTACACGCGTGTATCACACCCAGGTAGATCACAGTGAGTATGTTGACATCACTATTACCTAATCATAGTGAGAGAATCGTAAGGCTGCATATACGAGTAGACAGCTAGATTTCGTCAGTTGCAAATAACAAAACTATGAGAATTTTTCCAGAGTACAAGTTGATAGTTAATCATATAGACTTGCATTGCAACGGACCTGATGATGTTGGTTAGTGTAAATAGATAATAAGATTAACACGTAATTGAACATGTCTCAGGCGTCACTATGACAACTTCTACGGCGTAAAATTTAAGATACTCAAATTATAATTCATGACGGGAATTTAAATGAACGTATTCTGATTCTTTTACAAATCCGATGGGCCTTCGCATAAGGTAAGGAGATCCCTGTAATACTGAATTTTTCTTTCGTCATATAGTACACGTATAATTTAATGACGTAGTAGCGAGATGGGTGAAAACGTAATTATTAAAATATGACAAAGGTAATCAAGATAATCGAGTTCGCAGTAATGAATTAATAATCATACATTAGTTAGAAATAGTCAAACCCGCAAAGTAAACGTAAAAGTTGAAGTTAGTATAAAGGAATTGTTTTGAGGATTCCCGTTTTCTTCTCATAAAAGGGGGAATGATTGAGTGAGTTAACTTGGATGTTTGAGATTGAATGAATGAGAGTATTGACCAACGGTGTGGATTTGTAGACTACTATTGAACAGCTTGATTAGGAAGATTTTAAATTTCGTATACGAAAATGTAAATACTCCAGCGAATTTTACAATTTAAAGATAAAAATATCTTAAATCTTTAAATGAATACTTCAACCAGTTCGGGGAAAAACCTTCGTCCTTGCTTTTCCTGTGCTGATAAAAATGCCGATATCGCACAGCTCCACTTATATCTCGGGGAATTAAAGAAAAGAATTGACCTCTATGAGGGAACGTGGTTCTCCCCACCACAAATGAAGGAGGAGAAGAGCAAAATTCTACGTTTGGAGCACTGCCGTGACAGTCTCCTGGAAGAGAGCAGGTGCCAGAGGCTAACCATAAAAGCCCAATCAGAGGCACTGCACAAAGTGTATTCTGAATCAGAGATAGCGAAGCGAGTTCGCGAATATCCAATACAAGATGGGACCAACGTGTTCCCAGGACACCACCAATCAGCTGAACCATCATCAACAACTAGTTGTAAGGGGCACGGCCTACAATTGCCGCCCTCAGTTCTTTCTGGTTATCGGCCTATGGCCGGCGGTCCGTCGGACCCTATCTTGGCTCCAATCCTCGTGTCGCACCTCACTCAGCCTCCAGCAGAAGCCACATTGCCACATCGAAAGCGTAAGCGACTGACGCGCTCTGAGAAAAATCAGAAGCGTAGAAACGCAATGGCCGCCCTTGAAGCATCCTTGTTTGTGGCACGATCAAAAATTAATGAGATAACCTCCACGCATTCCATTCCCGCCAAGGAGATCTTCAAAATAATTGCCGGCAGAAGGGATTAAATATGTTGCTGATCATTACTTACCTGTCGACATTGACGAGATGCTCGCAGAAGGAGAAGCATTCTCGTAGTAAATTCTCCCATCGGTCCCGATCCTCCTACCTTATGCAGGAACTCGAAGAATTTGACATTTAATCTTGTGCATGGTCTTAACGGTTTTATCATTATCCAAATAATCTGGACTGTCTTTCTATGTTTATTTTAAATACAACTGTTTGATTTCTTTGACTGCATTAATAGTATATCTGATTGGCTGTGGTTGATTTGAATAGAAAAGTGATCCTGAAGGTGTAGTACGAGCTTAGAATGTCGTCCCTTTGGACCGGGGTCGGACTGAATCACATATGTAGAATGGGTAAGACCTTCTAAGGCACCATGGAACCCGAACCGAGAAAGGGTTAGGAGTAGTCCTAAGGCAGGGGCTCACCTGCTAACCTTTTCCAACCCGTGTGAGCAGCACCAACGTGGAACACCACCACGGGCTCATACGTGGGAATATGTGTATGATCATTTGGAGTATGTAAGGGAAGCGTCTGAGCGGAACTCTGATACTTGGTATGTATGTTATCGTACATGTATATTTTTCCTCTCCCACATACGCCAACATGATTTTTGGGGGCTCAGCCGGGATGAATCTGATTTATTTTGATCGTCTATTATGGTGTTATGATGTGTCAACTTAATTAATTATGATAACGAAATAGAATCGGGACCGAAACGAATTGATTTGATAATGCAATGGAATGATGATACGGATCGCTCAGGTTTGGAATAGAGTATGTAATGAAGAAAACGAATCTAAAATGAGTATGAATGAAGATGATTGAGTATGACGAGAAAAGAAAACGGGGATTAACTATTTTTCTTAGTTCTATTAAAATGAAAGGGATAACAAGAGAAGTAATGATAATAAAATTGAATGATTAAAGTTGAAAGTACGACGGGGGGATTTTTAAAAATGGAATAAAATACAGAAGCTAGAAACAATAACAAATAAAAGATAAACGAATATTAAATACAAACATAATAATATTATCGTTAATACCAGTAAGAACAAATAATAACAATACATTTATTCAGATATGTCAGAAGCTAGACAACATCTACAGCAGCTAAGCAGATTCGTCGACATAGAAAACGACTCAATAAAGACATTAAAAGAGAAGCTGAAACAAATAGAACTCTTAGAACAACAACGCCACAACGCACCGCTGATATCCAAACAAAACTTTCTAACCGACAGATTAGGATCAGCAAACACCGACACCGACTTGTCTATCCATTACCAATGGCTTCAGCAACGTCTCGACGATCCAGCCTTGAATATCGAATACGTAAGAATACGCGAACAAGTAAAAACTCTGTCTAAGAGAATACGAGCCTTGATTGAAGAGAAAGCAGCAGCATTGAGAACTTGTAACATTTGTAAGACGCGACCTGGCAGAATGCTGATATTACCTTGCGGACATCTAAGCCACTGTGACGAATGCGTCGTCACCTTAACCCATTGCTCTTTATGTGCGTGTGCGATAAGAGAGACACACGGTCTACATCAATTAGCACGTGATCGTCGCTCGGTGAGGAAAATTGGCTGATTAAATGATTAGACTAAAACATTTTAATTTTTTTTTTGATTTGATTTGTTAATGTTTTAATAATGGTATCATATATCGTATGCAGTGTGAGCTGAATAATCAATAAATTATTTTTGTGTGTTTATTTCATTATGTGAAGCTATAATTCGATCTGTTTTATCATAATTTTCACCATGAAGAAAGGGTATTTCAAAATTTAATTTGATTATATAAAGTGGAACTAGTCCCATCATAGGGTTAAAGGGGGAATAAACCGAGCCACCTTCGGGAGGTACGATATTTGAAAACCGTTTGAGAAGGGACAACCGATCACCCCGAGTAAGAGATGTAAGGCGAGGTACCATCGCGAATATTGAAAAGTTATTGATGGGCGTTATAGGTGACCATGTAAATTTCAAATCAATTGTGATAAGCAATCCACCAAGATTTCGATTAAACGTTATAATGTTTTTTATTACTAGAACATTATCGTCTTATTAATATTGGATTATTATTATTAATATTATTAAACATTATAAACCTTCGCATCATCAATTATAAAAACCGACACGTGGGGAAAAAGGGAAGAGTCTTGGGAAGGTAACCAGCGCCGATATAGAGTAATTGTCGATCTAAAATAAAATCTAGTATTTGTAGCAAATTCTCAGGGTTAGTAAATGCACTCAATTGAAAGAATAAAAATCTTCCAGTTAATTCATTTGCATTTGTCAAGTCAATTGTATTCAGCATTAGTTAAATTTTGTAAATCATGTATCGGGTAGAAACGAGTCGTCATCTGGGGGGAAACAATCCCTTTACCATCTAATCTGTTCATCTTTTTCTGTTGAATATCCAAGGTAGTAATTGAGTAGTAGCACCAAATGTATGACATTTCAAATATCATGTCTTAATCTCACCTTTATAGCTATCCAACATGATGCCAAATGCCAAGCCCGTTTTACGTCCCTGCTTCTCCTGCTCGGATAAAAATGCAATTATCAAGGATCTGCAGACCCAGATTGGGCGATATAAAAGGAAAATAGATGAGTTGGAGGGTACATGGTTTAGCCCCACTCAAATGAAAGAAGTACAGAAGAAGCTGTACCGTAGTGAGCATTGTCGAGACGCTCTAATCTCTGAGAGCCGCTCACAAAGGAGCTTGATAAAAGAACAATCTGAAGCGCTGCACACAGTATATCTGCAGGCCGCGACCACACGAAAGATAGTCAGGATCCTCATCAATGAGGCCGACAATCTCTTCCCCGCACATCACGACACCTCTTCTAAGTCGTCGCCTCCTTTCAAGAAGGCCTGTAGAGAGTGCGTAGAGACCAAGCTCTCACCGAAGCAACCGGACGTCGTTTTCATCGGTACTAGTAATGTGCCACCTGAAATCACCTCTACATCTACGGCACCCCCGACCAATCTGATGGCATCAAAACCAAAGCGTCGGCAATTATCGCGGTCCGAACGTAAAAAGAAGCAGCGGGAACGAATTACCGCCAAACAGAATCAGCAACCGACGAATCTTCCAATTAAAATCAACGACCCCGCGGTAGCGATAGAGCTGACATCAGGAATCGCAGGACGAATTATCTCCGCCGCTGGAGTAACTTGGGAGGAAAACGCCTCCGAGTTTTTCAATTTGGATGAGTTATTGGCGGATACGGAGTGGGAGAAATAAGAATGCTCCCGTGAAATGACCCTATTCCCCTGAAAGCTGTCGAACCGAATTTATCGTGTTTTTCTTTCCTTCTTTTTCTCTCATCCCGATATCTCTGTTGTATGTAAATCATCGGTGTTTCGTATGTTTAATGTTGCAATAAATAATTTTATGTCTTTACATCATTTTCGTTTGTGAGGAATTCAGTATGACTGTAATAAATAGAGTTGAGTGTTCTCGAAATTCAAAGAGTATCAGTCAGTTTGCATCTAAACCAAAGGTAGTGAAGTGGATTGATAATTCGAATAGACGTAAGTCCTTCTATCGGCAGTCAAGAGTGGGAAGTCAGAGGCCTCAGTAAGGAGTAGTCCTGAGGTAGGGGCTCACCTGCTTACTGGCGTCTCGCCGGCATAGTACAGTTCCAACGTGAAGCAATTCACGGGTACTATGCTGGAGGATAGGTTATGTGAGGGCTCTGCTCGGGGTTGACAAAGTAATGACGAGAATAATCAGAATGGGCATTCATCTCCTAGGCCAAAAGTTGAACTAATGGTGGTCAACCGAGTAGTGCCCCAGCACGTATTTAAAATTTAAAAATGACACACCCCTAAGTAACCAACAGTATTATGAATTCTGAGAAAATGCAACGCTTTCATTGAGTTGTAGTCAGTATAGGTTTTGAGATAAAAATTCCTATGAGGAGAGTGTTCACATTTCTACTCCACGTATCCTCATCCAGAGAGATCAGATAAAGGCCACCATTGTTCGACATAATAGAGAGAATCGAAATAAATCCGTTAGAGTATTCTGTCGTTGACTTATTCCTCAGTAAGAACGGAGAGAATCATGTAAATCCATTTCGAGTATAGTCAGATCTACGCATTTTTCCAAGCCGATAATTTCGACTTCATTAGGACAGACGACGAAAAGATATGAAACGTTTTCTGCAATTAGGTATAGATTCCAATCTATAGAAAATTCCTCCGTCATAGATAATATCACAATCTGCCTTGAATGCTGATTCCACCAGTAGTACCGAATGTAAATATTTAGTTTTTCGTGAATTATGAGAGGCAGTAGTAGCAAGTCAAAAATCATTACAATGCAGACGTGAAGAACCATAGCATCGACACAACAACCTGTCCTTAGTCAATCTCAAGCGACACGAGTATAATTTACAACACGTAAACAATCACGCTGAGAGAAAATCTTACAGATGAAAATCTAGAATTCTTGGGTAGACGGTAAGAGTAAAGAGATCAGTTATCACTGCCAAATGTCATCCCACCAATTTCCGTCAGGTATATCGATCGTAAGTGAGGCAATCGGAATAGACATTACATAATTAATGCAACCATGTACTGTAAGAGGCGATTTTTCCACGGATTACATCATTATCGAACTTCCGCATTGATACAAACAACTATTCTGGTAATTGAATTATGCAATTCATACGTTGATTAAATTAAGCGATTTATTTTATATAAATATTAAATGATTTGAATACATGAACCAGCCGATCATAAATGTCTCAGAAATATTGAACTAAATAAAATACATTTTTCGATCAAATTCCACCCTAGTAATAAATCGGATTTTGAATAAGAAATATTATAATCGTCTCTACCATTTTTAATAGTAAAAATCATTCTACATACGATAGGTGGTCATTAGTATAAAACAAAGGTTTATTATGCGTCGGGTAAATTTCTGTTATACGTTCTGTTAGCGGTATCTTAACTATGCCCAAACTTTCCTTTCACTTTTCAGAAATTAGTGAGCCAAATTCCTTGGCGAAAGAGCTCCACCCGTGTTTCTCATGTGCGGATAAGAACGAGGACATCCGCAAACTTCATACGTACATTGGGGCTCTCAAAAACGTATAGACACATACGAGTGCACGTGGTTCTCCCCACCACAAATGAAAGCAGAGAGATTCTTAGACTGGAACATTGCAGGGATAGCCTCCTTGAAGAGAGCCGTTGTTAATGGCTGACTATTAAAGCCCAATCTGAGGCGCTCCACAAAGTCTACTCCGACTCAGAAATCTTCAGACGGGTGCGAGAGTATCCCATTCAGGACGAAACTAATGTGTTTCCTATTCATCACCAACGCGACGAAGTGCCGAATCTTCCACCGAATGCTCGGCCATGGATTCCGATACTCGCCCTTGGTTGAACCCATTTTGTCAAGACCATCAATGCAAGCGAATGTCCAGACGACTACCGTTCCAAATGCGTCAGCTACGCCCTTGACGGAACAAGCCACGGCAGTTGTCACCTCAGCTCCCAAGAAACGGAAGCGTCCCAATCGTGCAGAAAATCGCGGCACTAGAGGCTTCTTTGTTCGCCGCCCAGACGGCAAATAAGACAATTTCTCAAGCGTCGGCGCCGGTATCGACTGAGTGTCATCGCCCGCTTCTTACTGACGAAAATAGAATTTTGGATGACCCTCGTCTTCAAGTGGACATGGACGCCTTGATAGCCGAAGGCGACGTGTTCTTCTGAGTTAGAACTCGCGATTCTGTAAATCGATCGTTGTCACCCGCTCGGATTTTTCCTTTTCTTATTTCCTTTTCCCCCTAAGTAGCCAACATGATTTTTGGGAGCTCAGTCGGGATGAATTTGATTTAACTCAATTAGATCGACTATATTGGAATGAAGCCGGGATTGAATTGAATTAACTTAATAATGTCGTATAAACTAAAACAAAACCCGGGATTGAGTTGAATTTTATTGATTTAATTGTACTAAAGGTGTGAAATAGAACCATGAAGAGAAATTCGAATGAATCTAATTGTAGGAGCTAAATTAAAAATAAAACCAAGATGCGTTTGTTCTGATTATATTGAGTATGTGGAAATAGAAAATGAGAATCGATTGTTCATTTTTTTTATTTTTTGTTTTGTCAGACGATGCAAAGATGAAGGCGAGAGGGAGCTGACTAAAAAGTAATGATAAATGAATCAAGTGTAAAAAATAGTGCGACGGGGGAGGGGGATTTGATCGAAAATAAAAGAATAAATTAAATAAACTATTAAGGTTAAAATAAAATTGACAAAATGACAAATAAATAAAAAGCTAAACCGCGATAACATCAATTCTGACAAAAATAAGAATCAATAAATAAAAATACAATTTATTCAGGGGATATGTCAGAAGCACGTTCCTTATTTTTAAATATTAGAAAAATATCATCAACATACCTTTTTCATATTGAAAAGAATAATAAAAATTAATAAATAATAAAAAAACAATAATAATAAAAAACTGATAATAAACAATAAATTATATCTTTATTCTAAAAAATAATAAAAAATTATTAAAAGACTATTGTTATGATTCCGTTTCCACACAAACTCGGTTAGAAATTCGCCTCGCAACCTTGTTTCAACTCCGCCAGAATTCTATCAGAATCCTTCATCAGCGAAATACACGGCCTAGTAACAGTTGACAGCCAATTAAGTGTAATCCCGGCAAATACCCCCGCCCAGCTATCACAAAGGAGTTTGGCAACATCGGTGGAGATCTAAGAGAAATCAAAGGAACAGGGTAAACAACCAGTAACGAGAACCAAAGAGTATAGAGAGAAATTCAGAGGAGAACCGTTCAAATTATTTTTAATATTTGTTTTTATGATGAAAAATTTGAATAAATATTGTTTTAATATTTGCTTAAATGAATTGATTTTATTTGTCAAGGAAATTGATGTGTAAATTTGAGGGAATTTATAAATGTTCAATTGTCACTTGGTTATGGGTCTGTTTACCGATTCCCATGACCGTTACATTGGGAGGGGCAATGAATAACATTGAGTAAATAATTTATTTCAAAGAGAAATTGTAAAATTCCGATCGATTAGTTCGCAACCATTTCGGGAAAAGATTAAAGAAACCATTCTCTCGAATGGAATCGTTATTAGCGAGGCAAATTGATTTGTATTGCTGATGTGTGTTGCTCGGTACATGGGGAGCTCCTGGTGGGATTTAGACCCCGCTCCTACCCCCTCATTTTTTTTCAAGGTCAATTCGCGATTATTGATTTTTAAAAATTTTATTTTTATTGATTTTAAAGTGCATTTATTGATTTTTAAGTGCAAAATTTTCAAAATAGAAATTCGAGTATTGATTTAAACGTGCAGTTATTGATTAAAAGTGCAAATATTGATTTAAATGTGAATTTTTACTTTTTAGTTTTATCTCACTGTTGCGCGGCAGTTTGAGATTTTCAAAATATTATTTCGACTAAAATATTAACTTAACGTGTAACCAGGTAAATTGAAAGTACTACTCGGTTGGGTCTTAACTACATGTTCAGCGCACGGCCACCGTCGTGCTTTACAGTGAGCCATGGCTCACTTATAACAACTTCCTCTCCATGCCTGCAAACAAACCCCACAAACAATGAATAACATTGGGTAAATAATTTATTTCAAAGAGAAATTGTAAAATTCCGATCGATTAGTTCGCAACCATTTCGGGAAAAGATTAAAGAAAGCATTCTCTCGAATCGAATAGGAATCGTTATTAGCGAGGCAAATTGATTTGCATTGCTGATATGTGTGTTGCTCGGTAAACGGGGAGCTCCTGGTGGGATTATATCAGCGCGTTATCCACGATATCAATATCAGGAACCTACCGGTTACCAGTTTCGGCTATGGTAGCGGCACAGCTAATAAATAGCTCCAGCAAACTCAATTTACTCAGAGAAGACTTTTTAATGGTCCCAGTCGTCCTATTTGTGAAACCCTGTCGGTAACCACGGACAACGGTCTCCTTCCAGCCGCCGTTACCCGTGTGTGCATCGATCCAAATGAAACCTTCAACAAACATCAGCAAATGAAACAAGCGAGAATTCCCCTTACTAACAAATGACGGCTTCCTATTCGCGACTGAATCACCACTAACAACGAGGCGCTGATTGGAGAACTCTATTCTAGGGAACACGAGAACCCCGGCGCTGTCCTTCAATGTGTTCCTCACCTTATTCAAGCGCTGATGAATAGCCCGGTTAAATGCCTCTCTGCTCCGTTTGCAGCTGGAAATATTACATAACATGCAGTGATATGATTGGACAGTGCTTATTCCCCTTATTGTATGTGACAGAGCGGCCACGCAAAACGCATTCAATTAGCAACAAATAGGAAATGAACAAACATAACTCACTTGCCAACAGTTATTGATTGCAATAGAACCGGGTGGGAGATGAAATGTGACAATAACAGGCCTTGTATTCCTAGCGCACACCACCGCAGCATTTTATCCGAGCAACTCATGCTGTATGACGGGCAACCTTTCCCTGGCTTCCTTCTTAGAACTGCAACATTCTGTTTGTCGCGAATTGGTAATCCGTTACGGGCATTCAATTCTGATTTTCCTGATGTTCCGCTGTCTTGATTTTCGATATTTTTCGCACCGGTTCGACCGAACTCCTCGATTTCATCCAATTCAGGGCAGGTATTCAAATAATCTTCATCCAATTCGTTTAATTCCGTGATAATAGATGCGTCTCCACCTTTCATTTAAAAGTTGATTTTACAAAAAAAATTAATTACAAAATGACGTAGACGTTACGAAATGAAACTTAATTTCCGATTTAATTCTTAATCTTTTATTGTCCATTTCGAAAATAGAATTTCCACTTTCAATTCCAAATTTTCTTATTTCTTCATAAAGATATCTAAAAGAAATTCGATTGCAGTTATTGATAGTTTTTAAAAAATAATAATTTATAATTAATTATGATGTATTTGAAATTAAACGTTCAAATTTACTTCAAAAATCCTCGGCGAGCTAAAACTTCAGCATGGCAATCATTGAGAATAGTTCCTATCAAGCTCGTATTATTTAGTATAAGTCATTTCAAATTACCATCTATTGGAATTTTATTTTGTGGGGTAGATTTTGTACCGGTTGCAAGAACTATGCACTTGTAAACTTTCTCAAGATCATTTTCTATAATAAAATATCATTTAACTGTTGAAATTATAATTAAAATACCTAGAACTATACCACAGACAACACCACAATCCATTTTCTTTAAATTCGAGCATTTATTTAATTTATCATTTACTACTTTCACAAAATCTATGCTCAACATAATATCTTCATAAATTAATTTTAAAATTATTGGGTAATAAAACAAAATGTTATAATAATTATTTTACTTTAAAATATTTTAAATTTAAAGAAAATTAACGGTGGCTCTTCGTTGAGTAAACTGCGGCTCTTTGATAATTGAATTTTTGATAATTGAATTTGAAAATTGAATTCGATTTTTTTATTTTGAAATTTTTTCAACTGAATTTTTAAAAAAAAAATTTTTGTTGCAATTGTATTTTCATGGTTAGTTCATTTTTACCTGTGTCACAAAATAGGTGTAAACAGAATTAAAATTTATAGTGTCATTCGATGGCGGTATTTAGAATCAAAATTTAATATTTCCTTATTACATTCTACCTTGTTTGATTCTTTTTATAAGCAATATTTAAATAATACATGTCTCACTACACTATATACCAGGGGTGGGCAAGTGCGGCTCTTTGATGAGCCATGTGGCTCTCTAGGACCTCATGCGTGCCCACCCCTGGCATAGTATATGTAATTTCTAAATTTAATTAGAGAAAATACTTATATATTGGAATTTTGTTACTAAAATATATCAAATTTCAAAAAAAAAAATTTTGAAGCAATCTATCTTCTATGAAGACCGATATTTTTCGAAAATTTCTCTTGGTGTAGACAATGCTTTATATTTTCTATAAAAATAAGTGGGCTTTGTAAATTTTCGTTGAAAATGCATACACAAAACTCGTGGCATTAGAAAACCTAAAATTTTGTTTTTAAAATTAAAGTTCCAAGAATAATTTCATAATTGTCAATAGTTCCAGTGATCTGGAAAGGTCTGGTACCTCTGCCCTAGATTAATTATTCACTTTTCTGTTTATATTTAAGTGTTCATTTCAATTTTACTCAACTCTGTCAACACTTTCAGATTGTCTTATTTGATCATTTCAAACTTGTGGTGGCCTATGTATTTGTAGGATTTTTCACTTCACTTTTACCTCGATTTAGCGGTTGGCTATCGGCAAAAGATGAGCTCTATAATAAAAACCTGGCGAGCCGCTAGGTTCATAGCTTACCGTAGAATGTGTTGAGCCTCGTTTTCTCGTATCCCTACATCGTTTTATTGTGTACTCAATTTGAAAGTGGTCGCCGTTTACTTCAAACTTCTTTGACAAGAAATTTCGCTTAAACGAAATTCGAATAATAAAATTAAATTTCAAGATTATCAGAATTTCATAATGACAGAATATAGTTGTTTGTATTACGTCGCTTTAATTTATTGTTTAATCCGATTCAGTTATAATATACAGATCATTTACGAAGAAAATAGCTTTCCTTGGCCTTCAAGAAAACCACCATTTTATCAATTTATATCTTTAAAATTTTTAACTTTAATGACTAATTCTTAGGGAAACAGTCTTTCCAATTTAATTAATTGTTTATATTATAGTAATAAGATCAAACTCAACACATTGTTAAAATAAAATATTTTATTTATATTAAAGTAAGCATTAGCAATTTAAATAGCGATATTTAATCATTTTTCTGGCCTTTGTTTCCGAATGGCATCGATTTCTCGCATGCATTTCTGCTCGAATTTTCCAGGTTGGGGCTTGCAGGGATTTTTCGGCACTGGAACCGCTGCTGAATTTCTGGAGATCTTTTAATGTCCCTTGGTCTTTAAGAGTGAGCTTTCTCGAGAGCTTCGATCATCTGATGCAGATTGCGTACCTAGTTCGGTTGGAATCAGGTCGTTTCAATTCTTCTGCATTCCCTGACCAGCGAATCGGTTCTCTTTGCTGGCGAGTCCGCTTCTGAAATATAATGCACACAATCCTTGTGGAATTTCTCTATCGGGTTCACTGTAAACGATTTATTTAAAATTTAAGTGCAAATTTAGGTATATATTGCAATACTACTATAGTTTGACTTGCTGTATTTATGAGATTATTAAAACTCGGTTAGGAGTCAACTCTATTTTACTCAGTGCGTCATTCTGAGCACCAGATTACATAATATTAGTAAAACTAAATTTTAAATTTATTTTTAAGACTCTTATCTCATCAATCTTCACTCTAAATCAATTGTCCTTTATACTGTTTCTTTTCTATCTCTTTCTTTTTCTGTGATTTCATTTTCGGGCATTTTCAGTTTATTTTCGAAATTTTATTTTCCCATTTTTCATCAATTTTCCTCTGAAATATTCATACTGGTGGTTCATTTTTTCGCCTTTGTTTTCTTATTATTTTTCCATCTCTAAGTTATCGCTTTTAAGCATTATTGGAACAATATTTGTATATTTTGAATTTTTCCAATTATTGATCTTTTATTTTAATTAGTGTTTTTCTGTAGCTTATCGTTGTTTTGGTTTTTTAATTTTTAATTCTTATCTTATTTTACATTTTCTATTTCCTAATTTATTTTTTCGTTATATTTTATTTGGGTTGATTTATTTCTTGTCTCGTCGTTTTCTTTCTTTTCTAATTCTCGCACTTTTCCCGCTTTATTTAAACAGCCGGGTTTTGTCTTTGTCTTTGGTCAACCCTTGTAATAAATACTCGGCAACAAAATTACAGATAAAATTCAATGAAAATAAAGAATGAATAGAATACATTTATTGATATCAATGATGGGGAAGCAATTATAATATTAAATATTCATATTTGTTACTAAACAGTTACATAAACAATCAGGTCATCGCATATAATAAATAAACAAAGTTTATCCCCATTAGCAAAAACCAATCATCTAGAGACATGGATCCAATAAACCCTTCCACTGAGCATCCCTACTATTGTTGTCGTGATCACTAGAACTATTGCGCCTATGATGTACTTTTGAGGAATTTTAAGTGCTCTTTCATTTTCTGAGTCTAATTTTAGGCAAAATCTATTTTCCTGGAAATTTATTTGAATTGGAAGGTTGTCTTTGTTGTCCAAAACCTTTCTAAGGTCTATGATTCTTTTCTGGGAAGAAATATAGAATAAATATTAAATTGATAACAATTTGTTCATAGAATTTTATATCTTCTTGTCACGATTCAATTTCTTGATATGATATATAATCCTTTTTTTTAATTTTCTATTTTGAGGTTCGACGTCAAGTTCAGAAAAGGTCGCAAATATTATTTCATTAAACCCACTTTTGAGTTGGTTGAAGATTCATTAAGAATAAAATTGATATCTGATTCCATAAGTTTAATAATAGGATTACACATATTGAAACGTTATTGAAAACACAATTTCACATAACATGTTTATTAAACAAATTACTCAGATATAAGATTTTTGATCACAGCTGATTTTCTAGTTAACAGAATATGTAAATCTTCAGACGGGAGATTTCTTGTTTTTACTAATTAGTTTGCTAGATGATACTTTTGAATGTCCTTTCTTTCCTTTTTATTAGATTCCTAATAATACTCTGGTTTTTCTTTCTAACTTTTTAAAAGAACCTCATGAATACGCTGGGCTTTTGAATAGGCTTACACTCGTTTGTAATGAAGATGCAGAAGTATTAGGTAAAGATAAGAATATTGACATACGCAATTTACGGAGGTAGACCTTTATGTGAAGATATCACGCTAAAATATTTCTTATTTATTAACAAATCCCTAATTGGGTAATAATAAAATATCTTTACTTGTATATGAATGTTTTCGTTAATAAACCATCGTATTGTCGTTCGGAGTTTATCCGCTTTCTAAATTGAAATATTCTATATTAAATGAATATTTTAATTTAATTTATACAATAACTATTATTCCCGATGGTAAATTTCAACAGAAAGATATTGTAAATCCCAGAAAATATAGATAGCCATAAATATAACATGCGAATTGCCCTAAGCTAGCCCAAATAGGATGGGTATGAATATGTTTTAGAACATGAAATTGTTCGGGTGCCTAAAATCGAGAGAAAGGATCCTGGAGCCAAATTTACACAGATTAATACTTAAATATAAACTTTTACTAATCGCAATGATCTTATTGCGATAAATGTAGAATTTTTCATTTCACATTTTTCATTTTTATTGCATCAAATTAGTTTAAAAAAATGATAATAAGAATTAAAATCGAAATCGTTTTTATGATTATCACAAATTAATTTTCTGCTGTCTTTAATTTAATTTTAATTTCTATAATATTTATGTTAGAAGACTTTGGAGACATAATATTTATTAATACTAAAATACTGATTATCCTTCCGAATGAAGTAATTATACTGGAAATATCTTGAGTAGGATACACACACGCATCAATAATACAATTTCGCACCTTTGACATTCAGACATGCATTACGTAATATTCAGTTATACAAATTCAACGTGCAATAATGTTATTTCAAATAGGTATTATTTACAGTTATCTTTCAATTTACTTTATAAATAATACAAATAAAGGTTAGCGGTAATCTTTAAAAATCTACTTTCCTCTTAGGTAAAAGATGTTTAATCCTAAATAAATTATTTCAGCAAATGAGAAAGTTACAATTAGATGGAGGTTAAATGTTTTCTAGGACACAGACTTAAGGTCATAACGCATTAAGATATTTACAAAACCAGATAAGATTCGTTGACTGTTCAAAGGGTATTATTTATCACGATAAACATTTTATTTATCATTGAAATTCTCACCATCACAGTGCTGTCAGTTGACATATCTGTTGAAGGCCTCTTGCAGTCAACTGCTGACGGATACTCCTCCTGCAAATAAATGATTATTCAATTAATATATAAATAAACAAGTAAAAAGGCCGGAACATAAGGAAAATGAACTCTAAAAACGAGACTGGTCGGTAAGTCAATTCCAAAGTACCGAAAAGAAATGAATTAAGAAGCCGCAAAATAAAAATGAAATTTGAGAACTTTCTATGTAATTTAGTTGACATGAAATATATGACATAATAATTATATAATAATGACATATCGATGCTATAATGATTGCATCGTTATCTCCTTTACCAAATGCCCCAGAATTTAAACATTCGAAGTTGTCAAGTAATATCAAGACTCTTCTATCCTTACATAACTGCCTTTCAAGTGAACCTGAAAACTTTCTGTTTCTATTTAGTGAATTACATTTTCTGAAGGTCCAAAGAATGATTCACCTTGTAAAATACTTTTAATTCAGAAAAAGAGAATTCTTTCTTTTCTTCGTTTAGTTTAGGCATCCTTTAGGGCACCCTATTAGCAATGGACTATAGGAAGATTAACATCTGTATGAAAAGGGGTATTGTTACAGTATTGTTTATACGAAGCGGTTCGTATCAAAAACCACACATGAAATGTTTAGAAATTAAAAACATTTAGCGGCGAGTAGTTCGCCAATGAATAAATAACCAAAAACCTATAAATTGCATAATAATGGAATAAATTGTCAAAGCTTTAGCAATGTTTGGCTCACCTCTGAATGCATTTCGACTCCGGTAAATACGCATTTTAATTTTTTCTGATAAATTTTATGAACTCGATCTTCGAAGCACTTTTGGATAAATTGATCGGTTCTGTGCTAATATGATTTTGTTAGATTTATCAATAATGAAAATATAATAAATATTAATAAATAAATAGTTAAACATATATGACAATGATTAATTACAAGAAAACGCCAATCAAGCATTCTTTTCGTGATATATTTCGACAGTTTTCCTTTCATCATCAGGTGGGATATAATAACTATATAAATTAAGGATTTTAAACAAATTTATTAATTTTATTCATTATATAAATTTTTTTACTATTTAATAAAAACATTTCATTTTTTTAAAAATCATAATTAAAATTATATATTATTTTTAAAAAAGTATTTTTATAACCTTTATAATTTAATTTAATAATNTTAGACATACCTATTTTACTCTTACAGCCCTTATTGTGTTCACTAATATGGGTCAGCGAAAGGCTTAAATTATCACTTTATTGTTTTAAGTTAAGTGATTGCTGAAATTTTAAAAGTTCTAATTAGAATGATTAGAACTAGAAATTCTTTTACTCGGTTCTCCATATTGTACAGATATCCCCTGGGGGACCTTTGTCTCCAGTTTGGTGGCGTATTCGTAGACCGCCTGTCTCTCAGAAGTCAGATGCCCTTTAGCAAAGGGTATTTGAAATTGGGCTCGTATAGCGGATATTGTATAGTTTCGGACAGTCTTATGCATACTTTGCCAATGATGGAAACCTGCATCAGCAATCTCCTCCTTGCATGTAAAGAATTTGGTAAGTTCAGTGTCCTGCCGTAATCTTCTGAGATTCGACTCATGGTCTCTGAAATACCCAATTAATAAATGCACAGCAGAAAGCCGAAAATCGAAACTCGTTTTAATCCTTGTAAAATCGAAATTCAAATTTGTTGATTTATGATTTCATAACATTGAATAAAACAATATTCAGTAATATTTTTATTTATAACATTTAATCAATTTTAATGCAAATCGAAAACAATTTTTACAAATTAATAATAAAATAAAATATCAAAAATTAAAATCATTAAAATGTATTTCTCAAAAGTGAGTCGATAATTAAAAACATAAAATTATTATTTATCAGATTATCATTTGCTGTATGGGGGCAGAATTTGAAGTTACACCACTGACAATGTTTGAGTGTTTATCTTTATGCAGACTTAATGCCTTGTTTCCTCCATTCTCTTTAGGCATTATTACTTGTCCCAATGTATAGTATGTTTTAGTATTTTATAATTGTTTTATAATCCCTGGCACCTTATAACCTATGACTTTACTCTACTTAACACGTGAGAAAATGTTTAGTGAGTAGTAACCTTTTTATAGTTTTGCAATCAGTATTCAATCCATCTATTCTCACTAACCGATTGTATAGCGTAATTTTTCTAACGTCCCCTATTAAATAAAAATTTACTTAGCCAAGGCCTACAATTAAACATTTGAGTTTTCACTGTCAACTGAGTAGTTAGTTCCTTTATAAATATAAGCTTTTGCGCATACAAAAATCTAGTTCAATTATAATTACCTAAACAATGTTTTTCTCCCTTTAAGATGCATGTTCTATCAACTCAATATTATGTTGAGCCGTTGTTGTGGGTGGGGGGGGCATAGACAGGTGCCTACATGGCTTATCTGGTAACCCAGCACTGTACACAAGTAATGTAAATTAATCAAAATTAAACTGCTACACAAGACTTGTTATAAATAGAAAATAATAAAACGAAAGCAATAATTGAATTACAAGTAGAAAAAATCACATTTTTCGGGGGAAAACTGGAAACAAAAAGTAATTTAAAAAATAAATATTAAATAAATTCAAATTAAATTAGGGTTCCTATTTGGTAGGTTAGAAATTCTGATTCTTTCTGTTCTTGTTTATCTCGTAGATCATATTATTGAGCATAGGGTCAACTGACTTAGGAGATTTAAAATTTTAAATATAAATTAAATAGTAAGCGGAAAGAATTTTATGTGAGACATTGGTGAGCAAATCACAATCCCCACAATTGACATTCAATCAGAAACGAATTTATTGATATTATTTAATTAACTCAATAAATCATTACTATTGCGTCATTATTGTTTCCAAGGCAGGCTAATGATGTGGACAACAACTTCATCTGCCTTGACTGTGTCCGTAACCCCTGTTAATGGATCACAGGAAAATAATTCAAATAAAAACTGATATAATCCAAATATTTTTAAATTCTGTAAATTGAAAATTTACTTTATCAAAAATCTTTAACTTAACATTTTCTTCAGTTTGAAAGAATTCTATCAAAAATTTATTTTTCATCTTCATAGACGAATTGTAGGTAAAAGGTTTCAAAATTACTAGAAGACTTATTACACAATAAATGACATATTATTAATTGCCTTTGATTCTTGATGAGCAAGATGGGGGAATAATTCCTCTTGTTGGTTGGACATAATAACGTTTGACTGCGGTCGTCTTCAGTTTGAAATATATGAATTCCGATTCATAATTGTTTGTGATGTCAACAAAGGAAATCGTGTTTTATCAAACGGACCTTGAAAGGTTTGAAAATAGTTCATTTTAAGAGAAAGACTGACAAACCTACGAAAATAAGCTCATGGGCCGGATTGATAACAACATGGGGGTCTATCTTCATTTGGAATCAATTATGTCAATTTAATAAATTAATCAATTTAATAATAATAATAATAATGTAATAAATTTATTAATATTCCCTTCTGATAAGCCATTTCGTGATATTTTAATTCATTTTAATAATAAACAGTTACATATTCTAGGTATGAAGCAGTAGTGAAGCCAAAGGGAGTCTCTTTAAGTAAGGAACTTCAGTGCTCCTAGGACTTCTCTTTTTCTTTAAAATAATATTTAGCAGTATTTTAAAATATATTTAATTATTATCATTAATTTGTTTCAATTAATTTTTTTAATTTATTTTATTTAATTATTTTATTTATAATATTTTAAATAGACAGCTCTTATTTAAAGCTTAATTATCTAGAAAATACTGGATCTTTTGTTAGGATCGATCTGGTGGACTAAGATTTCTAACACAAACACTGATTTATCTGACTCCAAAGATAAACTTTCTGATGTGTAGGTATTATAAGTAATAAAATATTTATTAAATAAGACAAATGTATTTGATTATGCACAATATACAAATGCTAAATAGATAACACAAAAATTGGTTATACGAACCGTCCTCGGGAAAAGATGTCACACACTGGAACTAATTGTCTAGCAGCGCTGAACCAATAAGATTGGATCAAGATGGAGTGAGAGTCCCAAAGTTTGCGCGATCGAGTAGAACCAGGTTGGGAAAACAAAAGAAATTTGAATAAACATATCACTAAACAGGGCGTTAGCCTATATGAGTGATAAATTATTGAGGAAAGTTAAACTTTATATTGAAAGAGCAGCAATTTTAGCAACCCTAGCATTACCAGATGATTAATGGAAGTATAGAGGGAAGTATATAAAGAAAGACGAGTAAAGTTTAAATGTCAGTTGATCTACTCAAGAAAAAGTAAAGAATTGAATTTAATTAGAAATTAGAGACAAAGAGAAACCAAGTTGTTATCCAAACCAGATTGTATAGTGATAGTCAAATGATGATATTCATTGGCTGTCTAGTAGTACTGTCTACCCCATCAATACCAATTGTAAAGTGTTTCCTACTGTTTCCAATATTGGCTTATCAATGTACGCTTATCATTCAATTATCGCAGCATTTCTTAAGCTGTTCAATATCTTGATCTCAGGACGAGAAAAGTAAATACAATTAATAGTCGTATCCGCGAGGAAAGAACATTCCTTCTACGTGGCGCCATGATAACTTAATATATGAATCGTTTCACATTAATATGGCAACCGCCAGCTTGAGAATCACTGCATTATCATATATATTCTACTGGGCATCAGCTTACAGTTGACTGCTGCTATCTTTCAGACAGGAAGACTTATTACAATGATATACAGGAGTGGATGTGGTTTACTTCCAACAAATGAAAGAGGTCAATCAAAATGTGTTCAGACTTTAGAATTGTCTGGATAGCCTCATGGAGGAAAGCCTGAATCAACGTGCTTTCATACATGAGCAAGCACAGAACCTGTATTAAGTTTACACCCAGCTCAAATCTATGGGGTCTCAAGTCCTTCTATCGGCAGTCTTGAACCCACTCAAAAAGTCTAAAATGTGTTATTTCACATTTTATATCATGCATTCAAATCAGCACCATACGCGTATTCTGAGTGACAGGGGTGGTTAACAAAAGAACATAGCCTATTTTGCGTGTGCGAGTTGGTGTGCATGTACTTATTTATTAAAACAGATTACTTTTATTGGACTTATTTTCTGATCAAATTTTTGTCATTTTAAAGGTGATTCTTGCAATGCTATGCCATCATACTGATCACAGACACATGGTAACTGCGGTCTAACTATAATGGTCACTGGTTACTAACTAATTCTAAGTACTGATGATCTAACATACTGACTATGGTTATTTTGACCACACACATTTCTATCCCAACCCATCGACTACTAATACAGTACAACTCACCCAATGTGAGGATCCACTAGGACCAATACCAATATACAATACCACTACCAATGACCACGACCACATTGTTGTTTTTTATTTCATGTGTTACTTCTTACGTTTGATGTTTTTATTTTTACCTTTGTGTTTGATTTTGGTGTTTGTCTTTTAATTATTGCTATATTTGTGAGTTATTTCCCGGCACATTGCCGCTCAGAACTTTCCTTTAATTTCCAATAAAAGTAACGCTTGTGATAAATAGTAAGAAATCCTTTAGAAAAAAGACAATTGCGTCAAATGAAATTTATTTAAAAAATAAAAAAATTATATTAAAATCTGCGAAAAATTGCTAAGAAATTTCAATTAATTATATCAATTAATTATTCTGTAAGTCATCCAATAATGTCTGAATTATAATCAATATAATTAATTAACCAATGAAAATTTACAATTTGATGGGAGGACGATTGGATAAATAATTTCCCATTGCGTTCTATATATTCCACATCATAAAGGGGGTTGAGAGGCGGTTTGCTTATCCTACCAGATTTAGTTCTTTTAACAGCATTTGGACTGGAAAAGTAAGTTTCCAAATACTCAAAAGAGTTGAACATCCTTTCTCTTGTTGGGCTGAAACCGAGAACTGAGAGTTTGTTTTAATCGATCGAAAATACCTAACACAAAAACCGCCAATTTGAAAAAATTTATGATCAAGGTTTAATATAGAATAAATAAAATAAACATTAAGAATCAATAAACCCCGTATAATAGAATAAAGAGATAAATAAATGTAACAAAAAATTGAACACTTAAAAAATTTTCGATAGGAAAATAATAAAATGTAAAATAGAATTATTTGAAAATTATTTAAACGATATAAAAATTAAATCATCAAAATAATAAAATTAGTTAACATTATGTAAATTGTAAAGTTTATAGAATTAAATGGTTAGAATTGTGTAACTTATTAAATTTAAAGAATAAAAGTGTTTAAATTAATAAAAATTAAAATAACTCGAATTATTTAAATTATAAAATTTATAAATCATTAAAATTAATAAAAGAATTAAATAATTAATTAATTAAATTAATGATATCAAAAATAAATAAATAATTACACACATTCATGCATGTATGCAAAATTAATTCAAAATTTCTCGCACTCTGATTGGATAGAGTGACAGCGCATGCATGAATGCGCATTCAAAATCAGTATAAATACTGATCACAAATTCATTTGAAGAACTTTTTTTTTCAACATCGCCACTTAATTTGCAGACAGTAAAGCTCTCAGTTTCGATTTTATGCCAACGTGGATGTGGTAATTTATTTGTTATTGTTCTTGTAATTTTTACGAAGTGTTTTAATTAATAAATTTTATATGCAATTAATGTCTCAGTTAAATTTTCTTTTGTTGTCCTTTTTAATGGTTTAACTTCATTTAGTATCAAGTTTTAAATAATAGTTTTTATTGAGTCCAATTATATTATTTATTGGTTGTAAACGATGGTGCCGTGGAATTGAGATCCAGCATATCATGGTTTGGGGTACCTTCGGGATGCTCAGACTGGTGGGTATGCTGGTTTTTCAATCGCGCAGCTGATTTCGGGCCGAAATGTGGAGGCTTCTCCACGGGTCCGTCGCTGGAAGCACTTTGGTCAAACATAGGTTAGGACTGAGAATACAGGCAGATCCCTGCTCAAATTTTTTTGAAGGACAATTTAAATATTATGGCAAGGGTGGATCAACTCGGAAATAACCTGCTCATTGTTTTTTCGCCTTTGCGTAGAGTACCAACATGGTCGTCGCCATGGGTACACAAATGGTTTAAAGTACAATAGTCATGGAGGTGCTTAGGAAAGAGTCGAGTGAATGCCTATGATTACCCCTAACGTATTTAAAATTTAAAATGACACACCCCTAAGTAACCAACACTCTCTTGCAATCCTCTCGGCTCATGATTATTTCCCCGGTCTTAACGGATCAGTAAATCTTTGTCATCTAAGTTCGAAGGCTTACTTTAATAATTGCTCTGATTGAGAATAACTGAGTATTGCCCCAGTCATATATGGTTTATACGATTGATTATCAGGATTTTTGATTTGCGCAACCACCCGACAGACTCCATCAATCCAAATGGGAAACCAGTGATTAATGATCTTCACAGTTTCTGATGTTGATTAAATTGCAATATGATAGCCATTAACAAAGCATTACTCATTTCATTGTTGGCAAATGAGAAAATATCCAATTTGTCCATTCTGAATGAGCAATAGGGTATAGCTGCATTCTCATTGGTTGTTGACATTTCTACATCAACCTGTTTCTTATCCAATGTCTGATTGGTGCTATGATGCTTCATTGATTGGTCAATATCCTCAATGTCATTGATGACTGGCGGTATTACAAATGTTAGATCTAAATATAACAATAGTATAAGATAATAATCTAGGATAATGATGCAATTATAATATGTAAGGTGAGAGCAAGCTCATAGCAACGTTCACTAAATGTTAGTGACCAGCTGTGACTAATCCTCCCTTCAGTAACACCCTCATTTATACATTTAGGCTTAAGATCTTACTAATGATTATATTAATAATAATAATAATAATAACAATAATAATAATGATAATAACAATAATAATATTATTCAATGTCAATAAATACAATCAGTGTTGAAAATCGAAAGAAGTTCTTATAATAAATACTTTATATATAGTATTTTCACAATTTAAATATTCCACCACTAAAACAAATAAATAAATCTGATATTGTAAAACAAAATCACCAGTGATCTAATGAAGATAATTGTTAATTCATAATTTAATAATATATTTTAGCCCAATCAGAAATTTGTTACATAGACATTTTTTGTTTTTAATAAATAGAATTATTTCGAAAGAAAATTATTTTTCATTTCTACCGTTAATTTATAGAGTAACATGATTAAATTAGAAACCTCACATCTATCTACTAATATGAATAACTAATAACTTAGTATGTTGTTACGAGTTTTCAATAATTTGTCAAAGCAACTTGACATAATTGAATTATGTTTAGAAGGAATTCTCAGAAATTCCATTTTTATATAAATGAAGATTCTCAGGTTTTAATTATTATTTTAAAAAATTTGCAATTATTTTAGATTTATTTTAGAATTATTTTAGATTATAGTCAGTGAATTAGCCTGTCCAAGTTTTTTATTTATTTTTTTTTTCTTATAATATTCTAATATAGATCAATTTGTTGCACTTGAAAGTAAAATCCTAATATCTGAAAATGGAGTTAGAATTGATTTTAAATGGGATGATGCAAGATTCGTTATTTGGAAAAAAAGGAATCATTTGAAATAGCGTGGGTGGTTATGAAAGAATTATATGCATATTGATGTATATATATATAATTTTTATAAAAATAAATAATATTGAACTCGCGTTGTCTCATTTATTAGTAGCTCATCAGTTAAACCCCAAATAATTAACAAAAAAAATAAATAAATATAAAATAAATAAAACTTTTAATTTATTAATAACAACATACACATTCCCAATTGTCGGAGTTTGGCTACCCTGGACAACAATTGGAAATGTGCGGTTGTCAGTAGCCACAGTGTGTTGTTATTTTTATAAACAACAATAGATTGTAAGAGATGTGAACTGCCTGTATCGTCCATGTCAGGGGCCAGTTTTGTCGGACTTCCGTTGAAAAAAGTAAGAAAAGCTCTTTTAGAAATTTATGAAATTTTGTTCTGGTGAGCAGCAAAAATTAAATAAGGAATACAAAATAAATATTGACGCATTCTATATAAATATAAAATTTTCTAACAGCTAAATATTTTAAAACTGATTTAATTAAAATATTAATAAAAGTAAATCTTTTATCCAATGATCTTAATATATATCACTAGAGATTGTTAAAACTATAATCAGGAAAGATCTACTATTGTTAATTTCACTTTAAATTCAAATTCATTAGGTATAATATAATTTAAAATTGACTAATTTTTAAAATTAAAAAGCCAAAATAATTTAAGATCTATAAAATGTCTTAGTAACTTTTATTTTAGTAACTTTTGACAAATTATTACACCATATTTTAAAATAATAAATTTAGCCTTTTAATAATCAATCAAAAATAAATAAAAATTTTTAAATCTTGCTTTATTAAAAAAAAATAATAATAATAAATAAAACTTGAAAATATTGCTGTTTCGGCCATTTGTGAATATATCGCAGCAATATTAAATAAAACAAATTCTTTCATAACCACCCACGCTATTTGAGAAATGAAAATTTTAATGAAATAATTTTTAAAGTCAAATTAAAATGTAATTTTTACTAATAATAATAATAATAATAATAATAATAATAATAATAATAATAATAATAATAATAATAATAATAATAATAATAATAATAATAATAATAATAATAATAATAATAATAATAATAATAATAATAATAATAATAATAATAATAATAATAATAATAATAATAATAATAATAATAATAATAATAATAATAATAATAATAATAATAATAATAATAATAATAATGTTGGGGTTCAACAGGAGAGGCACAAAAATGAGGTGAAAATCGATAAAAACACCAAATTCAAAATAAAAATTTAAAGTACAAAATATTAATTAAAAATCAAAAATTTTAATATGAATATTTTCCGGGGGATGCTAAATAATGCTAAATAATGAGACGAGTTCAGCTATAATAAAATAAAATCAATGGGGGGTTCCGAAAAGGAATAAATTACAAAAAACAAAAATTAATTAAAAATTAATTAACTAATGGAGAATCCGAGCTAATGGGAAACCCGAGCGAATTTAGAAAACTTGAATTAGCAATCCAATTTTGGGAAGGCAATTAATTTAGCCGAATAAAATAAGAGTGACAAGAGCCGTTTAAGAAAAAGGGGCAATTCCCTTAAATTAAATTAGACCTACAAGAGGAAGCCCGGGAGAAGTTAGACCCAAACTAATTTACCAAAATAAAGTCAATTACCAAGTGGGTATAAAAGCAACTGGCAAGAAAACAAAACTGCCAGTTGGTCGAAGAAAAGAAAATAGAAGTTTGACGAGAGCGAAAAATGAAACATTAAAGTTAGTAGAAAATAAACAATTCAAAAAAATCGAACGTACCAGAAAGGGACATCTCCCGTTGGAAGATCTACCCCTGCGTGAGATTTGTTGGCAAATTGAAAAGTGCAGACAAAACCTGATTGTATCAAGTGTGAGTAAACTAATAAAAAGTGTAAAAGTGTAACTGCATCAGTGTTAATAAAGATTTTGTGTTGGGTCGTTTATTTATTTTGAAAAGAACACAAAGGAGTCAGACCGTAGTACCGACTTACATTAAAAACCCAACAATAATAATAGTAATAATCATAATCATAATAGTAATAATAATTTTACACCAAGTACCCCTCCCTGCTGCCGGAATTTTCTTTTGCTTATTTGGATAAGTAACTGCTGCAGAGGGCTATGCTTATTTTTTCATGGATTTTCAATGCAAACAAAAGATACAAATATCAATACAAATATCAGTCTACACTAAAAAATCATGTATATTTCTAAGTAAATTAAGGTAGGTCTCTTTGGTCTTGAGAATTTCAATAGAAAGAGGTGGTATTCACTAAAAGGCATGGTAAATTAAAGATAAATAGGTAAATTATGGTCCAAATTTTCGAATTAAAGTAAATTAAGCGCTTTTTATAGCGAGAATTGAAATTTGTATTGAATTTTGAAAATTTTGTATTGAGAAATCTTTGGCTTTTTAGTGATAGTCGGATTTTGTATTGAAAATCCCAGGACCTAGGAGACCCCTTCACTATAGTCAGAGAAATCCTTGACTTTTTAGTGTAGACTGATATTTGTATTGAAATTCTCAGGTTTCATCGAGAACCCTCACTATAGTCAGAAAAATCCTAGCTTTTTCTATAGGATCTTTTTTTTTGAATTGAAAAATTTTTTTTGTATTGAAAATCCCAAAAAAAATAAGCGTAGTCCTCTTCAGCAGTTACGTAACCAAAAAAGCAAAAAAAATCTGCAGCAGGAGAAGGGGTACCCCCTCTCTCTCTCTGCTGTATATAGCTACTAACTAACTACTACCAAGTACTAACTAACTACTACCAAGTACTTACAACTAGCTACCAAGTACCATGTACTAACAACAACCAAGTAAAAACAACCAAGTACTAACAACCACATACCTACACATAAAATAATAACAATTAAAGACTTAATAAAATTTATTCATCAAGTATTAGCTTATAATAAGCTCTACTTATTTCAGCAAGTAGAATATTTCTTATTTTCTTATCAAAATAATATTTTTAATTACTATCAGTAGAAAAACCTTTTCTAAATGTCTAAATTTAACAAAAATGATAATTTTCATCAAAAATAAATAATTGTCAACAACACCACGTGGAATTGAAAATAATTTAAATAAAATTACAGCAAGAGACTATAGAATTCTAATTTTTATTCACAAAAGATCTGCTTAACTTTTAATTGATTACTACTGATATAATATTGCAAAGTAAAAATTACATGCTTATTTAATAAAAAGTTATTGTTAATTTGTTTTATTATATATACATTGAGTTCATCCGACTTGTCATAAGGGTATTGGTCACACTCAACCCCCACCTACCCATCAACTTGATACAAACAAACAGATACCAACAATGCATCCTCACTAACCAACAACAACCAGATAGCAAGTACCAACTATCAGCTACCAAGTACTTACAACAAGATCAAATAGGCACCAAGTACTAACAATCAGCAACAAATTCCACCGAGAAATTAACAAATATCAACATGTAACTAGATACTAACAACTAGATACTAGCTACTATGTACATTACAACCAACTACCAAGTATTTACAACCAGTTACCATCTAGTAGCAACCAACTAACGACCAGATACCAAATACTAAGAACATGACAATTGATTATCCTTGAACTGTTTGACAATTAATAATGTTCATTTATGTATGTTTTTTATGTATTGTATTTTTAACGGTATCAGGTGTATATATTTAATTTACCTTATTTAAATGTCTTGAATATTTTATTTTTCGGATAAAAATAAAAATTTAACAAAGGAAAATATTATTATAAAACTAATTGAAAATAGAATGATTATATTAACTATTATTATGTTATTTATTATATTAATTAAAAATAATATTGATATTATAATATTTAGAAATATGACATTCCGTGCGTACTAGCCGGAAATGAATATATTTTATAAAGAATATAACATAAATAAAAACATCTGTTTTAATAAGTTGCTTAGAAAAATTAATACTATAAACAGATGTTAAAAAATATATTAAAAATTATATAATATTATTCCGTGCGTATAGGCCGTAAATAAAAATAATTTATTTATTAAATTTAAAAATACTATAAATACCCCAGAAAAAATCAGTACAATCGCCAAAAAAACTAGCGTTAAAACACTTATTTGAAGGTTAATTCTGAGAATATCATAAAACCAGAATCAGACAAAAACTATTCACATTTTGACTAAACTTACTAAGACATAGCTCGCACTATATAACATAGAACAAAAATACATATCATTTTGCAAGCAGTTCGAAGGAAGTAATTAAAGTAGAGAAACATCAAGTGTTAATAATTGTTCGAGTTAGTTGTGCAAATTATTCAAGAACTGAAATTGTTTATTCTCGGTAAATTTTATTAATAATAAATATTTATATTGAGACTTGTGTTTTATTTATTTAAGAACCAGTAAGGTTGAGTGTTTCACATATTGAGACCTCAACACTAACAACTAGATACTAACCGCCAGATACTAACAACCAAGTACAAGATACTAAGTACTAAACACTATCAACCAAATACTTACAACTAGATACCAAGTACCAACAATCAACTAGCAAAACATAAAAATAATAACAATTAAATACAAAATATTCTTCATCACATACAATATCTTCTTGTCAACATCTACAACTTAACTCTAACAACCAGCTACCAAATAGTTACAACCAACAACTATGTACTAACAAATAGATCTTTAAAAGAAAATCTTCTTCACTTGAAAAATTGGATGAAAAATTAATAAAATTTCAACTGAACTCAAGATTTTCCAATAACTAGGTAAAAATTGATTTAATCAATTAGTCATTAATTATCCAGTAAATATTTATCTTAAATATTGATCATTCAAGTTAATATGAATCATTTTAGATAATAAATTAATTAGAATTTTGTAAATAGATCTAGTAGATAATTGATTTAGATTGAATAAATTAATTGAAATAAATTAGTTTTAAAGATTTTTTAAAAGTAATACATGTATACTCAAATTGATTGACTGATTGCTCAAATTATTCAAAAAATTTAGTAAAAATTCATTAAAAATTATGAAAGGAGACTGATACAAGCCCACTAATGATAACATCTAATAAACATGTAAATTCATTTAAATGTCAATATTCTACCATTTTTTTATATCCAAGCGAACTTCCCAATAAAATCATCTAAAAACATCAAATTTCCCTAAATATATCTGTCTTTAAAGATTGGTATTTTAACGATAAATCAATAAGATTCATTAAAATCTTTTTAAATGACTTTAATTCTATTTTTAACTTTGATCTTAATTCCTATTATTACAAATATTTCACTAAAATCATCTAAAATCATGTAAAATAATTTGGTCATTAACCCTAAATAATTTATAAAATCTATTGATAAAACCAGTTATAATTAAATATTTGTTCTTAAGGTAAATCAGTCTTAATCACTTGTTTTTTAACATATCTCCAGATTTTGCTTTTTTCTTTTAATTGTTGAAATTTAATTAGATTTATTAAAATCACCGAGTCAATATATTAATTAATTAAAAAATCAAACTATAAGCATTTTGTTAATATTATCTTTTTAATTTGGAAAATAAAATAATATTTAAGTCTCGTTTACTTCTTGCAAGAATTTTCTATTTTTCGTTTTTTGCGAGAATCAAGAACTAGACGAATTTTCGCTCATGGTTACCTTACGCGATCACCTCGAATCCAAAGGCGCGTCAGGGTATTATCATGTTATGAGGCTAACATTTTTCTGACAGCCACCCACTAAATTGCGGCTCCAACGTCGTTTGCAACGGGCATTTAGCAGTTATCTAAATAATTGTGAAGAGGGAGGAGTAAAGTTGTAAGTGTTGACATTTTAGGACAAGCACAGAAATAGGGTGTTTCCCTACTCGTGAACCACCAGATGGTAAATCATTGCATTGTCAAAATTTCTTTTATTCTTCGTTTCAATCAATATATGAATTTGTTTTGTGGTTCTCGAGTTTCGCAATTTCTTGTCTTTCCTGAGGCCTGGTTTCGAGCCAAACTAATTGCGATTGAAAAACTAGTTTGAATTTAAAATTTAGGCGAAATTTAGAGTTTTAACAATGACTTAACAATTCTTTTCATCCTGCTTCAGAAAACAGTTGAAATCTGCATTGATGGTTTGAATCTCTTTTAGTTGTAACATCCATCTTTTGACTAATTTTCTTTTGAAATTAACAACCTATTTAATCGTTCTCACCTCAAGCATTACTAAAAAAAGTAATTAAAAACTAAAAATTTTGAAATCATATTTTGAAAATTAATCACAAATTATTAAAATTTAACTTCATTTTCAATCATAAAGTTTGTTTAAATACATTAAATATTTAAAATATTATATTATATATTTTACAATGAATGGAAATCAATCTTTAGAAATTTCTCCAATTAAGTATATCTGAAGTACATTTTAGAAATATTTATTTTACTCATAGATCAGATCGGGCCGAAAGTAAATTTGGTAAAAACGTAAAACCAAGAAAAGGTTTTAAATCTTCTTTATTCTTTTTATTTTGTTTTTAGTTTATGTGCAAGCTAGATATAAAGAAAAAGTGAATAGACCCACCGTTAGTTTATATTTAAATGATTATAATTGAAAATAATCGCAAATTTTTTATTATTAAAGTTAAAATTTTTGTTACAATTTTCTACCTATTGTTTTTGATAGATAAGCTACTCATTTACCCGGGAGATGAATAGGTCAGGTGGAATTAAAGAAAATATACTTATTGGAAAGTAAGTATCTTAAATTACCACAAGATCTAATCATTGCCATTAGTGCAAACCTCGCTAATAAGAACCATATTGTCGACACAAATAAAAAGCCCTTGGCTGTCACAGTGCGTCCTCCTGAAAAATCATTTATCCGTCCGGCAAATCCCGCACGTAATAAACTATCTAAGTAGCTTGCTATAGAAATGAAATTGATTGATTGGTGACGGTTGCTAGGGAGAAATGCTTGCAAAAGGACTCAATTCATAGCTCAAAGGACGAAACGGGCAAGAAAAAACTGAACCAAAGCTCATTAGATATGGCATATTGTCAATATTTGCAATCGGCATTCCTGGCCAATCATTTCACGGCTGCCATTGGCACACAGAAATGCAAATTTTCGGTAAAATAAATATCTGGTTGATAGAGATAAATTCATCGGGGCAAGGCTATCACGTTTCCATGGTAAATTGCATAGGTTTCCGTCAGTTATAGTATGTAGGACTTTCAATCAATGGAACCGTTGCCATTAACAACCACATTAAAATTCCTATTATGTTGGTCCGTCCTCAATGGTAACCACTTGGAACCTTTTTTTAACTCGTAACCAATAGTCTTTGCCCCGAGAGGATCCCCTCTCCGCCCCCCCCCCATTTACAGCGGAACTTAACCAATCGTTAAGGAAGAGTTCCAACTGCTGGACAAGGAGGAACGGAGAGCCACAGAAACATTGAACACGTTGAATGCATATAAAGGTGCAAACGATCTCATCAAGAGGAAAGTAGGAACAGATTTGATTGGCGCTCCCGATTGACAGAAATTATAGAATTTTGCAGTGGATAACTTGATGAGCAGTCTCGATACGCTGGGTTGCCTGGAAAGCCTTTGTCGGGATCTGGAATCGAGTGCGAATCTTGTGGAGGTGGATTCAGGACTGGAGCTAGACAGCCCGGAGGTTCCGGGGGAATTGTTATTGATTGGCAAATATTTGCAGATCCAGCAAGAGGTTGCTGCTGATTGGCTGAATATTATTATTGACGGTGATTTCCAGGTGATCGAGCCTGCGCATATCGAGCATCTTGCTCAGTTGGAAGGCAATCTGGTGGCGGTCAGGCAGAGCATGGCACAGCAGGCATACCAAATCGACAGCCTAAAGGATCTCGCTTTGTCAATATGCACCAAAATCGTTTCCAATGTTCCAATCGGTGATTTCACCTAGAGAGATAAATTTATTTAATAAATAAAATTTGTTTTGCTTATATTTTGCCAATTTGATTATTGTATGATATATTGATTACTTCTCCGTTTAACACGGAATTTCTGAACTTGTACTTATTCGGTTGTCAAGTTGTACAAGCAATTTGGTCGAAATGCATGTCGATTAGAAATAACATATCCAAGATAGGTTAAGCAGAAAATTAATGAATCTGTTTCATGCACACTATTTATCTTAGAGTGCAATCTAAACTACATGCTAATAAAAGTTTTTGCAAATCATACTAAAATTACAAAATATACTCATAAAAGAAAAAGCGATTTACATATATAACAATCAAATTAAAAAATTCACAAAATTATAAGCTTGTTAAACATCTAGATATTTGACATAAAAAAATTTTAAAAACAAAGGTTGAAATCCTAAACATTTATTAAAAATCATAATACAATATTGTAAATTACAATAATTGTAATTCAATATCGATTATCAGATACTTATTTGCTCTTGGCACGCATCTTCCTTCTTTTTCTTTGCAATCTTCTCGTCCGCTTTTTCTTCCATTTGTCTCTCATAATTGTAATAAGTAGCTAACACAATACAATCAAATAAATAAGATTTACTAATAACTGTCTGTTTAAACAAATAAATTAATTTTAATGACTAATTTAGTTATATTTTTATTAAATAATAATTTGATGATTACTTCATAAGTTATAATATATATCATTTTTGTAACCACGACTTTTCAGAAACACCAATAATTTTAATATGACATAAATATTTAAATTTTTAAAATATAAAGTTATCTACTTGCACAAAATTGATAAAAATAAATATCATTCTTAAATTTTCTTACTAAGCTTAAATATAATCAAAAAGTTTAATAAAAGACATAAGTAGACTACAATTTATATTCTTAGTGGGACAAATCAGATATCTCATCAATGTAAAATGCAACTCTCTGCAAAATTCATGACAGTATTCGCGCTTAGGTGTCATTTAAATTTACTAGATTTTGCATCTACTCTCTCATGATTATTTTACTTTATACCATCTGCGTAACCATGGTAATATGTGGCTGAAAATCAATGAGCAGATGAGCTCTACTACTATAACTACTTCTCGTATTTTCATTTTTCTGGTCCTGTACTCCCAATAGAAGGTCTTACGTCGTTATATATCCTTTTCTTAGATTATTGTTCTTCCTTATTCAATTAATTATGGTCCTCATTACTGGATGTTATTCAATGTTACCTTCGAAAATTTTGAGCAAGGATCTGACCTATGCAGAATCTAACTACTATTTCCCGATACAGCCTTTTTCCTAACTATAAAACAAATAGTCGCTGAGTGATAAATTTAACATCCATCCAACCATTTACTAAAATCCAGATCACACTCGTGACATAAAAATTCTGACAGGGTTGACTGCGTGGTGTCCTCCGCTTGGTTGACCTGTTGATCATCCAGGTTTTCTAACCCCACGAGTTATCTACCTCCACTGTTCAAGCCAGGTGAACAGACCTCTCTTCTATCCGTTCCCACCGGATTCCGACCATTGAAGATCCAACCTGCCAGAATTATGTTGTAGCATGGCACAATGGCCGCCTGCATACACCCCTTAATTCCGACAGGCCAATCTACCCAAGACCCTTAATCCTTACCCAACTCGACTAACTACAGAATCCAAACGAGGAATTGCTCGAGGTATTCCCACAGGTTCTTCCATTTGCCAGTTGGATACATTGTCACTTTTGGGCTGTCCCTGAAAACATGGTTAAATTTTAAACACATGAACAATAAAAAGAACAAAAAAATTAACTCGAAGGATAAAATTTATTTACTTAAAAATTATTTTATACAAAATCAAACTTATTACAAATGCATAAAATTTATAATAAGAACCAACTGTAGATACAAAGTTAGTGTATTTATTTATTTAGTGATTTAATTTATTCTACATAGTGGCAAAATAAAATATAATCATTATAGATAATCATTATTAATTATTATTAATTTTCATGGATATTATTCATACCCCATGAAAATATATTTATCTTAATGAGCCGCCCATCCAAGATTGTAACTTTTTGTATCAGTGGCTGTATAATAATTCTATTAATTAGATCCTTCTCCAGTCGAACTGGCATCTGTAAAGAAGATAATTATTTTCAATATGTCTCATCCGAAATCACAAATATAAAGCGTCCTTTGGTCACAAAAAATATTACAAGGATTATCCACCAGTCCTGGAAAAATCGCTACAAATTTCCCCAAGCGTTCAGAAGGTACATGCCTTCATGGAGAAAATGTTTCCCGAATTGGGAATATAAATTTTGGACGGATAAAGACAATAGAAAACTCATAGAGACATATCATCCTTGGTTTCTGAAAAAATATAACAGCTTTCCATCTGAGATTTACAGAGCCGATTCTGCAAGATATGTGTACATGTTTCAATTTGGTGGCATCTATACTGATTTGGATAATGAATGTTTGAGACCCTTTGAGAATTTGTTGGAGAATCATTCTATCGTTTTTGGTGACATCGAATACGTCAATAGACAAACAAATCTCAAAAAAGAACTTTATGTACAAAATTCTTTCATGTATTCAAAACCGTTTCACCCGATTTGGCTTGATATATTATTGCACATTTATCATAACCAGGATAATCGTACAGCTGCACATGTAACCGGCCCATTAGTGCTTTGTAATACCATTCAAAAGTACAAAGATCTTTATCCAAAATCCCACGACATAAAGATCTATTCGGCGAAATATTTCAATCCCATTACATGGGGAAATCAAAGCAAAAATTTCAAGTTTTGTAAAATATATGATAGGATGTCAGTAAATGAATATGAAAGATGTAGAGATTTTCATTTTAAGCAAGGTTCATATGTAATTCAGTTTCATACGCATGTATGGGGATAATAAAATATTATTAGGCAGGGAGAATGGTTTTCTTTTTTCCTGTTTTAAATTTTAACACTAGATTTACGGGTAAAATTAGCCGTAAAAATAGGTATACTTAATTCGATATGCGAAATAAGGGAGTCGGTAGAGGAGAATCATTAATATTTACTTATATTTCATGACGTATCTAAAAACCAACATGTATTCAAAAAATAATAAATTAATATTATATCTATGTAGCAACAGAATTCAAATTCAAGTCAAATTCAAGTATGGATCATTTTGAAGTTGAGCGTTTAGTCACGGGGTTAAGGGGGTTAACCTTATAAATATAGGTGAATTTATCAATTGGATGTATTATTAATATTATTTATTTATTACTTTCGAGCTTTCCGTTAAATGATAATAATTGAAAATTCATCATCAATAGCTTTCATTCTTAAAATATTATTATTATTTTGTTTTTGAAGAGTTTAAAATTGTTGGGTCTTAGGGATGTGTCATATTAATTTTAAAATGTGTTAAGGGTACTTATAGACATTGAATCAACTCCTTCCTAAACACCTTTATGACTATTGTACTTTAGACAATATGTGTACCCATGGTGACGACCATGTTGGTGCTGTACACAATGGCTGAAAATCCATGAGCAGGTGAACTCCATTGCTAAAACTACTCCATATGATATTTTCATTTTCGGGTTCTGGAGTGCCGATAGAAAGTCATACGTAATTGTTCATTATCTATCCTGTTGTTAGATTATTGTTATGTATGCATTTCATTGTAGTCCTCATTTCTGGATGTTTTCTAATGTTATCTTCAAAAATTTTGCGCAGGGACCCGCCTTTATTTTTCTGTTAATAAATGTTACTATGTGTTTTCCGTAATATTTATGAATATTTAACTTATTCTTCAAAAGATTTAAGCAGGGATATGCCTATATTTCTAATTCTAACCTATGTTCCACTAAAAAAACTTACAGGGACGGACCCGTGGAGAAACCTCCACATTACGGCTCACAATCAGCTGCATGATTGAAAAGTCAGCATACCCACCATTCTGATCACCTCAAAGGTATATCAAACCACGGTATGCTGGATTTCCACTCCACTGTAACTATTGTTCATAATTAATAAACATAAAAATTAAACGAGAATTTAAAAATTAAAACGAACAAAAAAAATAACTAGATTAAATTTAATACAAAGATTTATTACCATACAACATTACATAAAAATTACAAATTACATAAAATTGTTGGGTTATTGAGTTGGTGACAAAATTAAAATTCTTACTCTGACTCCAAGCGTGTCTTTGACTGTTCCACAAATAACACTTAACACTGGAAACTTTATTGAATATCACAAATATTTTCACAATGATACAATTGTTCAACAAGCTAATTATCCATTATACAGTGCTTATTACAACACTATGATGAGGAATAGCACGCTCGTATAACCTTGATTTGACAAATCTCTGACAACTGAATAGTATAATAATTGTTAATTTTAGCTGGTTGTTTTCTGATTTTGACTTAGCTTTACTCTCCTAACTTTACTCTATTATCAACTGAATAACTCTTGCTGCTTCTCTTTATTTCTGTTTTCTCTTTAGTTTCTCTGCTTCAGTTTTATTCAAATTTTCTTCCAAATTGTTCCTCCAAACTGTTCACAAATACAATTCTCCCACGCGTTCTCTTAATTTTCTAAATTGTCCTCTCTATCTTTTCTACTTGCTTCGGCTGTGCCACCTCCTTTTATACCTAGTCAATTTGTGGCACTTCAGTTTATCTTCAATTCCCCATTTTTTCTTTAACATGATTTCCCAATTTTTCTGCGACCGAGTTATCTTTGACGATTGTCGAGAAATTTTCTAATTTTCCCTTTTGCGACTCCTGCCCATGTTTTGATTTGTTCCCGTTATCTCTGACAAGCTGTCTAGATAAGAATATTGTTGTTTTTCCTATTTTCCCGATTTCGAAATTCCTTTTCCTTTCTTTACTGACCTTTGTTTTTGTTTTCATATCAGATTTCTTTTGTTTCATTCCTCTTTCTCATTTCTCTTTGCTTCCGTTTTCTTTTCTGAGTTCCCATAGATTGTCCCGTTTGTCATGACGATCTTCCTCCAAGTAATTTTATTTATTTATTTATAAATTTGTCATTTAAGTATCCTCAACAAAATTACCAAATCCAAATCCAACTTATCATGATGGCATAAGCCGAAAACTGAGAGTGTCTAAAAATGTTTACACTGCCTGAAAACAAGTTGTTCAACTGAATTTGGAATCAGTATTTATTCTGATTTTGACTGTGTATTCGTGCATTCTCTGCCACTAGATCAAATCAGAATGCAGTAAAATTTGAATTACTGCTGCACGCATGCATGAGTGTGTGTAATTATTTATTTTTAATTTAATTGATTTAATTAATTAATTGATTTAATATTTATTAATTTCAAAAACTTAATTTTGTATATTTTATAATTTAATTAATTTTAGCTAATTTTATTTTAATTTTCCTTAATTTTAACCATTTAATTCTATAAAATTTATAATTTACAAATTTTAACTAATTTTATTTTAATTTATATTATTTTATCAGTTCTACTGGAATTTCTTTAGTTTCAATTTTTAAATGTATTTTTTTTCATTTCCTTACATTTTTAAATAAATTTTCCTATTCCTTTCTTAAAGTATGTACTCATTGGCATCGCTCCTTCGTATGTAAATGTGAGCCATAACATCCATAATTAATTCTATTATGGTCTTTCGTATGTAAATATGACCAATAATCCTTCTTACAATTTCTTTTCATATTATTAATTAATTTATTATCAATTATCTTATTTATTATTATTTTATTTTCTAGTTGACAAGTTTTTTGAATGCGATATTTCTCTTAACTGTGTTTGTGATTGCAACTTCTTGCGTTTCTTGATTTTAATATACGTGTTTTATTTATTGTCAATGTGTTATGTACTTTATTTTGTATTATTTGGTGTATGATCATAAATTTTAATTCAACTTGGTGAGGTTTTTATGCTGGTGGGTTACATATTTGACCTATTCGTGCTGTTTCCAGCGTAACCCAGAATACAAACAAACTTTCTTCGCTTGATACCCGTTGAGTGATCAACGTTGGTACTGTATCAAGAGGGTGAGTGCTCGCAAAAGGTGAGTGCACTATAATTGTCGGGCATTCCTTGGGTTCATGGACTATCAATAGAAGATGTGTGTCCGGTTTGATCTGGTCCCTCATTTTAATCGTTTTCACCAAATTCCAGAAATTCTCACCATCAACCTGACATCAAACATGCTCAAAAAAATTTAAAGAGTTTTATTAATACTCTCATTAGATCATTACACCGTTGTTTGCGAGTTATGTTAAGGTTAGATGACCCTTGTTCGACCAGGCGCTCCTGTTCGCCAAGCTGGAGTCTCTTCAACCGCTCTCTACGTTCTCGGCCTAACCTCTTGCGTTTCTATTTTCCTGGCTTGGGTTTATGGAATTCCGCCAACTCCACGGTCATGGGTCGAATGGCTGCAGCAACGTAAGCATCAATGGTCTTCTGACTCAGTTGCGTTTACAGCGCTCGGACTTGTATCTTCAACACGCGAATTTCCATTTTCTAAATTGATAACAAAACATATAAATTACGAGGCGGTTAATCGCAATTTAAGACCTAATACATGATACCCTCAGTTTATATCTAAACGCATATACGGTCACACTAACAATAAGTACCAAAATCACGAGAAACCGTAAGGAATTAAGTGCATTCATCCTAGAACGGCCAAAAATTGAATTCCGGTGTAAAAATTCAAGTGTCAACACGCGACCACCATACCTTACCCTAACACACTGAAATTGGACACGAGGTAATCTTGATAGTCCTCATTCAGGTCGTTTTAATCTTCAAAAAATCAGAACTTAATACAATCCCTCAGTAAACCCTTAGAAAATATATATTCTAACACTATTAAAATTTATAGTCAATATAAGGGTGATGAATTTTATAAATTTTGAGGGCAACCTTAGAATCGTAATTATCATTAAAATCTTCTTTATGATCAGGACATTGAAGAAACAGAATTTTGAGGTTCATCGGAATTTGGCCTATTATAATTGTACTTTACTTTCTTTTATCTTTGAATTATTTAATAAAATTTTTGTTAACTTGGATTTATTTTTATCCATGCTTATTTGTGTTGAATTTATCTCAAAGGAAATTTGGTTCTTATTTTTGATTTTAAGAAATATTGATTTTCATTATTATTGATTGTCGCGATTATTGATTATTAAAATTTTTTAATGATTGTTAAGTGCAAAATTTATATATATATATATATTCTTTTAAAAAGTAAATAAATAGCCTAAATAGATATTTCGCTAAAATTTGGAGTAAATTTAGAAAATTGAACATATTCTACTTCATAATGAAAAACGAGGGACGGTTAAACCTCATTGAACAAAATACAGAAATGCAATTATTTTAAATCTTTGTAAATGTTTACTGGCAGTTGATTTATATTAAAACCAATTTGGCTTTCGATCCTGAAACTCACGTACTCATTTGATTTAAGTGTAACAATATAGTTAATAAATTCGTAGGGAAAAACAGATGACGTCCTTGCGAGTATAGCAGATCCAGGAAAGGGGGAGTCTTCAACTGGTAACTGTTATTCTGGTTCCTTTGAGTGGGGAAAGTGGTGTTATATAAGTTACCTGGCGTAATCATGCCAGCCCTGACGATTGGTCAGTACTATAGAAGTTGGTTTGTTTTTGTATCACTTTTTATTGATCTTGCCTAGCTACAAAAGGGGAGTGTTTTTGAATGTTTTCTATAATTCTATTGGAAGATAGGACCGTTGTGCTAAATTTAGAGGCAGGGGGATTCCAAATTAATAATTTTGTTTTAAAATAAAAGAAGGATGAAGAGTACTCAATGACTCATCGTTTTTTGTCATTTTTTGTACTACCCCGATGACTCATCGCTATGACTCACCAAGGTCATTCTATTTTTAGTAACTAGGCCATGTGACTCACCAAGGACATTAAAGTGCATGACTCGTAATTTTTTAAACAAACTGTTGGGCTGAGAGGTAAGACAAAAATAAAACAAGAAATAATGTAAATAGATAAAAAGAGAAAAACAATAGGAAACAACAAAAAAGCACCTCAAAAATCAAAAACAAACTAAAAATAAATATAAAATAAGTATACTAATTAAATAAAATATATGAAAACCAAAACATAGAATTAAAAAAATAAATTAAAAGAATCAAAAACATTAAGTACCAATAGAAGAAGACAAACGACATTAAAAATATACTGTTAATGGAAAAGATTTAGGAAAAAGTAATACAATTTTAAGAAAAAACTAACAGACAAGAAAAATTAACAAAATATATAAACGTTAATTAAATTAATTAATTTTGCGATACCTCGATTCTGATTGGTCCGCAAATTCAACAATAGCTTATATAAGTAAGACATTGAAATGAAAATTTTAATGTCAAATTACAAAAAATATTAGGTAAGGCAGAATCAGTAGCGGATTTAGCTATAGGCGTGGGGGGCGAGTCGCCCCCCCCCCAAAGATAATTTTATGAATTTTTTCTCTTATTACAGTTTTGTCTGTGTACAAAGTTCAAGTGGATTTAAGCAACTCCAGCTGTTATGCTGCATCATATTAATAATATTACATAGCTCCAGTAAAGAGCGACTGTTTGAAGTTTTTAAGCTTGTATACTATACAATGTATAATGTTTGTACATAAATCTAACCATAATAATTATTGTCAATTTAGACTTTTTTGACAAACAAATTATTGCGTTACTATTGAAATATTAAAATAATATTCAATATTGAACTAAAATAAAATTTAAATTATAGCCATGGCTGAGTCAGCTGGTGATACTAATAAAAGCAAAACAATTACCAAATTAAGTGGATCATCTAGGCGTAAATTGGCAAAGGAAGCCAGTCTTAAGGCAGATGCTAGCAAATATATTAAGTTAACATCATTTATAACTAAACAGTCTAAACTGCCAGTAGTTCAATCAACTGAAGTTTCTGCTAAAAATGAGCATGTATTTGATGATCAACACCCATCTACGCATTCGAGTTCCTGTGCTGAACCTGCTGAGAGAGAAACATCATCTGAAGTTCTTGTTGAAGATGAACAAGTAGTTGATGAACAACACCCAGCTATACATTCATGTGCAGAGAATATTGAGACGGTAACATTACCTGCTCAGGGCTTGAAACATAATCAGGGTGATTCAGAATTTGATACAGTGGAAAAACAACTTGCTTCAGATATTTTACAAGAACCACTTCTTCCTCAATCCGACTTTCCTACAGATCCAGGACTCTACATTAATACAAGCATAAGCTCGAAACTGATATGAAAATTGTTTGAAATCGGACCATGTCAATCTGGACTCAATGAACCCTTTCAATTTCCGACAGATGAATTGGGGCGCAAGTTTCAAATTTCTTGGTACACAAAATTTTTTGGAAAAGGTAGTATGAAGGAGGAAAGAAATTGGCTTGTCTATTCACCAACAAATCAAAAAATGCATTGCCAAGCTTGCTGGTTATTCGCTGATTGTAAAACTGAAAATTATAGCAAGGAATGGTCCGACCCAAATTTTGGAGTTTATAACTGGAAAAAAGGCATGGAAAAAATCGTTAAACATGAAACTTCCAATCAACATCAAAGTGCAATATGTCAATATTTGCTGGCTAAATATCGCATTTCAAATGATAAAACTGTGATATCTGGTTTGATCAGTCAGGAGCGTTATCAAGTGGAAAAAAATAGAGAAGTTTTGAAACGAATGGTAGATGCAACGTTGTTTTTAGCAAAACAAGGTTTGTCATTTAGAGGACACAGAGAACATTCTGGCTCTGACAGGTGTAGTAATACTGGAAATTTTCGTGAATTGCTATTTTTATTGGCTAAATATGACTCCACTTTGGACAATCATCTAAAGTTTGAAAAGAAAAATGAACTTTATTTATGTCATGATGTACAAAATGACCTAATTCAATCACTTGCCTCAGAATTATCCGCAAATATTGATAATGAAGTTAGGTCTGCACAATTCTTTTCTCTAATTGTTGATTCAACAATTGATATATCCAGAGTTGATCAGATGTCAGTTTCTTTAAGATTAGTGTTAAAATCAGGACAAGTTGTTGAACGATTTATAGGCTTCTACACGTTGGAAAACAGTAATGCTGCAGCATTTTCTGATATATTATTAACGGAGTTACAAAAGCGAAACATTGACATTACACTTTGTAGAGGACAGGCATATGATGGTGCCTCTGTGATGTCTGGGATTAAAAATGGTCTTCAAACTAAGATAAAGACACTTTCACCAAATGCCATCTTTGTTCACTGTTGTTCTCATGGATTGAATTTGGTGACTATTGAAGAAATGTCTCTTAACAGTGATGTTCATTTGTTTTTTGGTACAACAGAAAAGTTGTATACTTTCCTTACATCAAGTATACCACGACTACATATTCTCGAAGAACATCAGAAGTCTCGATATGAATTGACAGTAGATACTCTAAAACGACTTGCTGTTACAAGATGGGCAAGCCGAAAGCATGCAGTTGATGCAGTTGTTGGATCATTCTCCGCTATTTATATCTACTCTAGAAGATATAAATTTTGGGGAATCAAAAGAACACAAAGGAAGTGTCAGAGCAGAAGCTATGGGACTATCTATTTTGATAACAAAATATTCTTTTGTTTTTCTGATGCTATTTCTACAAAAGCTTTTAGATAATATCTTTGTGTTATCAAACTATTTGCAACGAAAGGACATTGATATTGCGTTTGCAAAACAATTGATTTATGTTGCCAGAAATAAGTTTGCTGATATGAGAAGTGATAAAGCTTTTGAAAGTCTAAATGTTGCTGTAAAATCATTTATTATCAAAAATTGTTCCTTACTAGATGTTGAAACAGAATTTAAAGAAAAGCGAGTTGCAAAAAGGAAACGCATGGCAGGTGAACTTAACAGAGATGAAAGGGTTGATGATCCAACTACACGCTTCAAATGTGAAACGTATTTCACTGTCTTGGATACACTTGTAACACAACTAGATGAACGTTTTAATGATTTTCATAACACTGTTGCTTTATTCTCCTGTCTTGATTCATCTCAAATATCAGAAGAAAATAAAGAATCTTTTCAAAATTTATGCGACATTTACAAAAATGATATTAATATTGAAGAAGCAATCCTAGAATATGATACTTTCAAATACGTGTATGCATCAATACGCCCATTACTATCTTGTGAACTACAACTTAAAGAGGTGCTGCCTTTCTTGGTTGAAAAACAGATGGCACCAGGACTTCCCAATTTGGCAATTCTCTATAAAATATACTTGACTCTTCCTGTTACATCTGCTACTGCTGAAAGTTTCAGTAGACTGAAAATCATCAAAAATTATTTGCGATCAACAATGACAAACGAACGTCTGTCTGGATTAGCATTAATTTCAATAGAACGCGAACTGGCTGAGAACATTGACTTTGAATCGACTATAAATCGTTTTGCTTCAATGAAATCACGCAGGAAGCAATTTAAATAATAAAAAAACTTGTATCTTTGTTACATCAATAAATTTACTAGAATAAATTTACTGAATATAATGATTTTTAATAATAGTATTCACTCAATACTCGCGAAAATAAGTAGTACCATCTTCATAATTTGTGGCGCCCCCTGAAAATTTTCCTCGCCCCCCCCCACGCACCAAAATCTAAATCCGCCACTGGGCAGAATACAATTTTAATTACAAAAATATTAGATTTAGACACTCCAGCACTACAACGCAATTCACTCTAAGAACTTTGAGAACGAAATCGAACTTCAGACCACAAAATCACTCGGGAAACCCAATCGCAGTAAAAAATGATTTATGTTTATATTCAACTAGTTAATTGCAAGGCGCCTAAGGCGCCCGTTGACAAATCATAAAATAAATGAACAGTTTGACATACTAAATATTTATTAAAAATTCAATTTCTTGTATTCTTAAGCAATTTGAAAATTATTTCTGTTATATATATGGAATGAAAAAAAAAATTTTTATACTACTCATTATTATTGTTGTAAATAGCTACTTATAATAATGAGTAGTACAAAATATTCTATAATATATTCCAAGGGTGGTCACGCATGAGTTCAATGAGAGACATTTTCCGAAAATTTATTTTTTAAAGAGCCACCATAGTGAACTACATATTTTTTTTTATTTCATTAATTTGATTAAAAAAGACTTAAACGCTATTAAAAACAATTATTTCAAAATTTAAGTAACAAACATAAAATATAATAAAAATCCATTAATAAAAAGTAATAAAATTTCTTGAATTAACGAAGACTTTTGGTCAAATCTTTGAAATTTGGTGTATATATAACTCATTCAAACATTTCCTAAACTGGTAAGTTGAAATATCAACTTAAGATAAAAATATGATTTTATTTTGGGGTAATGAGCCTATGGCTGCTTTCGTCAACAATGCGAGATCTCTCGGTTGCGAATGTATGGGGAGATCATGGAAGATGATCAGATATTATAGAACTTTACTACCTATAACTTCGTTGTATAAATTTACCATTACTACTTGTTTACTTTAGAAATGTCGAAGAACCCGAGGACTACGACTCTTCTTCGGCCATGTTTCTCATGCGCCGACAAAAATGCGATTATTTAAACTCTGCAGACACAGATAAACCTGCTGAAGAAGAAGACTGACTATCTTGTAGAAACATATTTCACATCCGCACAAATGAATGAAATGCGGATGAAGTTGTCACGAAACGAGCACTGCCGCGACAGTCTGATTGAAGAAAGCCGCTCGTTGCGACTGCTGGTCAAGGAGCAATCTGAAGCCCTGCACAAGGTCTACGTGCAGAACGATCAGAAAAAAGATCGCCTCTATACCAATTTCAGAAGAAGACAATGTCTTTCCGAGTCACCACCAGCCAACGACCCCAGTTCAATCGGAAGATAAAGCCTGTAGAAGTTGCGTGGATGATCTATTATCTCCCACGACATCTGACGTTCGTATCACGGGCATCAGCCAAGCGGCCCCAAGCCTATTGTACCCTTAAATCCGGTCTCTTCTCTGATACTAAAGAAGACTCCTAAGCGCCGGCAACCAACGCGGGCCGAACGGACTAAAAAACGAAAGTTGCTTCAAGCTGAGCCAAAAGCGAAACTGGTCCCCGAAGCCAAACAGATACATCGACCAGTGTCAACCGAAACAACAGCTCCATCGCAGCTCCCGTACCGTGTGATTCCTTCATCCAGTACTGACTGGGAAGAGAATGCGAGAGATTTCTTCGATCTCGACACGATTTTTCTCCGAAGCTTCCCCATCGACTTTGTGATAATATTTATGAAATCTATACTGTTGATGTCGAACGAATGGGCTAGCTGTTACTCAATCTTTCGTATAAGTCTATTGTATTGAAGTAACCTATGAGGGTGTACTTCGGTTTCGTTATCGTTATCAATGTTATCAAATGTGTTTATTCGAATAAATGTTGAGTTATGCAGAGGTGGTAGTTCTGTTTTTTAGAAATTTTTCTGTAGTATTGTTAAACTGGGTAAGAGAGTGATGATGAATGGGTAATAACATTGATCAATGTTTCGAATAATGAACAAGATATAAGTCCTTCTATCGGCCGTCAGGAAACGGAGAAGTCGAGATAGGGTGAAGGAGTAGTCTTCATCTTATCCCGCCATCATGGCACAGCACCAACATGATGCAAATCATGGGTGTCATCATGAGAAAATAGTCATGTGGGTTCTTGATTGAGGTCGACTAATGGTGTATGTTTGTTTTGATTTGACCATCATCCCCTGGTAACGAGTGAACGCTTGTTGACATAGTCGACTACCCAACAAAACATTTAAACAAAGACATTTAAGCAAAGACAATGACTCGTCGTTTAAATGGGGGAACTTTTTTTTTACACATGCCCAGTATGATACTTTTTTTATAAAATTTTTATTTAATTCTTTCGGATAGCCTTGGTTCGGATTTGTTTTTGGTTATATTTAAGTATAATACGTGTAATACTTCTGCTGTTTTATTTTACTTATATTTAGATGTTTTAATTTTTGTGTTTTTCTTTCTTATTATTGTTTAGTTGTTGTTTTTAAATGTCATGATTTTTACTGAACTTAGTGCTGTACCGACACCTTTCAATCACGAACTTATTTGTAGGTCTAGAAATCAGTTCTAGCCCAACGTAATGGAGCTAAATTGAGGAACTGGGGCGTGAGGGGTGGTTAAGTAGAACCAAAAGATCTACTAATCTTGTTTTTAAGATGCAACATTTGCAGTTAACGACGCTGAGAACCTCTCCTTGGACACGTCTGCATTATCTATAATTACCTATATTCACAAAATACCCAGAAATTTATTCATTTCTTTCAGTAACCAAAATTCTCTAAAATTAAAATATACTTTTATAGAAATTATTGACAATCATCGCTTACTATGCTAGCAACAGATATATGCTCTGGGATGCCGTAAGTTAATTGCCTATTACTATATTTAGTGAATATAATCGATTTTATCTTGTACTATATCTTTTGATTCACTGCCACATTCTATTACTCCCGGTTTCCATTGTGATTGGCTTGAGTATCTACTATGCAATCTACTATGTATCTTCTATAATCCAAACCAAAATTCTTCATTTACCGATTAATCGAAAATTCAACCGATCATATGTCAAACACACCGTATAACAAATACAAAGTATGAAATCATTTAGATAAGAATGTAATCTTATAAACATAAAATAAAACTTACAGCAGTTACTCTCACCGAAAACGTAAAGGATAAATGAAATATGTTATCACGTAGCAGATTGAATTGATAGAAAAATAAGAACCAGAAAACTAAATTATCGGCCAGATAAATAAAAACTAAAAATTGACCAATCAAACAAAAAGCAAAAGAATTGATTTATATATTTCATTGCAAAACCTCAGGAAAGATAATTAACCGAATGAATGAAGGAAGGAAAATCTGAATTTCATATCTAGTGAGCAACCTGGTTATGAGGAGCCAGATCTGCCTTGTGGAGGACCTGGTCACACCTCGTGCATTGCCGGAGGTCCTTGATCCAGGCCTTGGGCATAGTGCCCATTAGCCCGCGCTGCAATGGGATATCCGGTAACAGCACGCACATTTCTGGTAACATGCGCGATATGAACTCCATTTGCCCACTGAATGACCCGCCTTGCAATGACTCTAGATAATCACTCACCGATAGCTTCCTCGTGCGGTATTGGTTGGCCAGCTGTAAGAATTGCGTTGCCATGTCAACATTGAGGCTATTCGTGACGAGCGTGAACATATTCTGATTGCGCTCGTCAGCATCCACGAGAGGCGTGTATGATTTCTGTGAGACAGACATGGCAACATCCATCAGGCTGACCACGGGCTGCAGCTGCTGCTGTTGATTTGGCTTGGCCGCACTGTTGCTATTGCCAACGACTAGGGGTTTCTCATCTGTTGTCATGGTGATGTGAGATTTTTTATTTTTGTGCTTCTGGGCCGCTGGCTTACTTGATGGTGCTGCCAGAGTCGGGAAATCTGATTCCGACGCAATCCGAGGCACAATCTTGCCTGGGTTAAGAGATTTACCCTTGTTGCCATTGGCAACCGTATGTGATATATCCTTTGCGTGATGAGAAAGGCCATTATATCGATTAGACATGCTGGGAAACTCCTCCTCACCCCCCTCAGTCTCACGGGCACCACTGGATTCCGCCAATGAGAAATGAGCCCGCCCTCCTGCCAATGAATCCTGAGCCTGCTTCATAATTGAAAACTGCTTGGAATCGACCACAAGGAGAGGATCCTTAACGGGTGCCGACGGAATGTAATCAATGCCCCGGGTGGACACAGGAGTCCTTAATGGCACATGAACATGCACTACTTGCAGCTCTGACTTGATTGGCGCCCTGACAACAGGATTAGCGTGGTTGACAACGGATAACGCCGTGCTAGGCCTGATCGATGCTGCTGCACTAGCAACCTTGGCGAATCCCGATTTGGCGCTGTGCTTATTCCTGTCACGGTGAGGTGCAGACAGTCCCGGGAAATCCGCATTGCTATCAATGACAAAGTTGCCACCGCCACCGATCGGGGGTTGCTTGGTTACTGGCACCGGGCATTCCGCTGCTGAAGGATTTCTCATGACCCAGTATGGTGCTGCTGCTGCCGTCACCGCCACAATTGATTGAGGCGCTGCTAAGCTTGGGAAGTCGCTCTCAGCGTCTGGCACAATCTGATGCGTTCTAATATGCGCTTGCTGGAACTCCTGCTTATTCACCACACTCACCTTTGGATGCTCCTCTACTTCTCCTCTCACTATTTCATCGTCTCGTCTAACAGGTACCGAATTGCTTGTGGCCTTCCATGCCGATTGGTTACCGCCCTGCTTTGGTCGCGACTTGCCCACACGAGCAGCAAACGGCAGCGACGGGAAATCCTCCTGCAAAACTGCTGGATTCGTAGATTGCGGCACTCGCCGATTGGACGCTTGGAGCACCGATTTAACTGATTTGCCATTGGCGATATTTGGCTTGTTGCCATCACCGGTTGCCACTGACGACATCGAGAGCGATGGGAAATCCTCGGAATTGAGGCTACCTGCAGATCGTTTCACTGATATCGCGATATTGTCCGACATTTTCTCGTGCTTATTATTACTAATGCCAATATTCGACTGTGACATCGCAACCGTAGCTATTGGCGCCTTGTGTGTCTCTCGCTCCGTGACAGCTGGATCATTGCGATCGATAAACGCGGCCCTAGTGTCGTTGCGATCGAGTGTAAGTGACGGTATGCCCAATTGCAAATTGCCAGGCACTGCATCAGCACCCAATCGAGGGAACTCTTGCTCACAATTCATCGTAGGTAACGCCTGTGGAATCTCCATGGCCGTTGCTGGTTGCGAATCAGCGGCAAAAAATGCATCTCCTTCCCGTTGCCCTGTAACCAACAATTCAAATGACAGGTAATCACCCAACTGGCTTACTCCTTCTGTTTCCATAACGCGTGTTGTCCCGATGGTCACCGTATCCAACAGTTACGAGACCTTCGCCAACCAAGCTCAATGAATGAGCCGCAACTTTATGTGTTTTCAAATTATATTCAGACTCGAATACGTTGATGTTGTTGTTGCTGCGACAGATCTCGCACACAAAATGATCTTTGGAATAATGCCTTAGAAGCTCGTTCTGTGTGCTGAATATCATTACATGAGATTACAGTATTTATTATCGCTTCACTTGTATGCCACGAAGCCATGATTCCGATGGCAAATGTCACAGACGAAATGCTTATCTTTCACGTGTCTAATCAATTGGGAATCATCATAAAACCTAGTATCACAGAATTTGCATTTTGGATGTTTCTTATACCGATGCTGATGGTAATCATTATCAGAGTAAATTTCCAGCTCATAAAGAAGGCATTTATTAAACGTTAAGCACAAGCCACAATATCTTATTTTATGTTCCTCCACGTGTAACATCATTTCGTCTACAGTTTTGTGAGACATGTTACATTTTGGGCATTTGATTTTAATCACATTTTTATAAAAGGTTTCGGCGTCGACAGATTCAAATAACAACTCATATTGAGTATCACATAATAAATTATTTTGATCGAATACTTCAAAAGGTTTAATAGAAGATGCAAGAATTATCTAATATTCATTATGAACGAAATATATATATGAAAAATACCTTTGAAATATCTTGTTTACAAATTACACATTTTGAATAATCATAGTCATTGCCAACATCCTTAGAAAATTTTTGTAATTTAATGGCACAAACTCCACAAACTGGATGATTACAAAAACTGAATCCATAAAATTGAATTTCTTTATCTGTAAGACCACACACAGGACAATCAAAACAAGAATGACTAAAAGACATGTAAAATTAAATAAAATCAAATAATGAATACATTTAAACAATCGAATAAAATATAATTTTACTTTTAAAAATTATATTCAATTTTTAATGAAATCAAAATATATAACAATAAAAATCAAAAATAACTAGAAGACGAAAATCTATTTATTTATAATTTACAGTAAATATCCTGACATTTGGGAAAAATAAAATTGTTATTTTTGAGAATATGATAAACGATTCATTAACTCCTGTAAAGTAAAGAAAATAATAATACAATATTAAAAGAATCATAAAATACAATTTTTTCGCATTTTGATAATAGGAATACTTTATCATTTTCTATTTTATATTCCACATCGAAACGAGGATCAAGAGGTGGCATGCTTTTCCTACCGCTTCGAGTTACCTGAAATATTTCATTGAGAGACAGATATTCCATGTACTGGGAACTGTCAAATTTGTTCCTGCTCGAAGTAAAATCTATTGGAAAAATCTTAATAGGTGAAAAGATTACAATCAACTGTAATTCTCAGAGCTTACTCTAGATTGATGTACATCTTTCATTTTTCTGTTATTATTATTATTATTATTAGAATTTGGTTTATTGCCACCAGTTCGGTTCACAATATTTGTAACTGATGGCCTTGAAACTGACCGAGAATTCACGAGATCCGGGTTACTCACTGAGTTCAACGGAAATGCAAAGCTACATTTTTTCTTTACTTTTCCATTTGATTTTTTCTTCCCAATTCCTTGATTTTGTAACTTTATTCTTTTCTGTTGCAGCTGAATGAGGAAATGTGATAAATAAATGGCATAATATGGTATAATTAAGAGAGGCGCGGCGGGGGCACCAATGAGATGACACCCATTGACAGATGCCACAATTATGATAACTAATGATGATATCAAATACCCCCTAGAAATGATTTGACCAATAGAATCAAATTTACCCGGTCCGACGTTTCTATTGGATGACCTGAATAATGAGAAAACTAATAAAATATGATCAAATAAATATCTACTTGATTCAGTCTTTCGTTTTCGTGTGTTGACAGTAGGCAGGCCAACAGGTGAAACCAGCGGTTGCTCATGGTTACTGATGGTGGGCTGTTGCGGTGCGACGGGGGGAATGTCGAGAATGCTCCGTGATGTTGCCGCATGATGGATATTTGCACCGTTGATCTTGCTGGTTGCCTTCTCCGTGACAATTGGCCGTTTGTCCAGCCGCACATCGGTCAACATGACCCTAGCAACGGAACCGCTATGAGATACCGTTGTGAGAGATTCGCGGTGGCGATGGAAGCATGGAGGAGACACTGGAATGGGAGCGCGGACCGATGGTGATGGAGCGGCGCGCAAGGGGGGCAATTGTGCACCTTGGCAACCAGCCAATGAAAGCTCAGTGGAGTGCCTGAGAGGGGAACAGCGACACAACGCATCAATGGCGAGAGAGAAACGCTTCCAGTGCAGCGGGAGGCCATCGGTGAAATGCGTCAGCAAGGGCCAGATATAATCGATATTGACAGCAGCAGCACTGGGTGCAGCCAGTCGGACCGATAACGGGTACATGGGGCCCAGCAGCTCATAGCAGCACCTGTCAGCAATCACAGCCTTGCCATTGTTCATCACTGACACAATTGCCACCGGATCAATCTCGATCAGACCTTCACAACTGCCAGTATTGCTCAGCTTCAATCCGCCAATGCAAAATTGACCAATCGAGTTCCTCGTCACCGACCATAGCACGAGTTTCACATCGAGATTCGTGAATGTCGAGTTGAACTTTTCCCCGATGCTGAAAGCCTCATATGAGATTGATTCCTGGCTCACGTTGAGGTCCGTTGGCCTAGAATGAGGGAGAGAACACGAGGGTAACACGCAATAGATACAATAAATCACCTTGCTGTTATGGATATCAGGGAATCGATGCCCGCAAATCTCTGTAAATCCAAATCAATATTATCAAACGATCGATAATAGCAGTATCGATTACTTCAGTCATGTCGGCACATTCACCATATTTCAGCAGGAACTTCTGCAACATTGCCAACCAATCACCAGATTCCTAGATTGAATTTATCCAGCAAAAACGCTTATGATTATTACTTCAATAGCGCAAGCAATTGTTTCCAGTTCTTCACAAATACTGATGTAATCCACAGGACGCTCAGCTTTATGCGACATTTTAAACGGCCTTTTCCACCGTGATCTCCGCATGACTGTTTTGATGAATTTGGACCGCTGAGAGCCGAGCAATTTTATGGTTGATTTACTGGAGGGAGGGACAATTGTTATGCACAAGTATTTATGGATATTAGTCAATATTTATTATAATAATCAATAATTAATATTAAATAGTAAAATAATGATTCAAAAAATAAATATAAATAATAAAAATAATATTAAAAATTATTAATAAATCAATAAAAAGTAATAAATCAACAATAATTAATAATAATTCAATAATAAATCGATAATAATAATTAATATAAAATCAACATATAAAAATAATATCAAATCAACAATAATAAATCAATAATGTTGAGAATACCTAAATAACAATTTATAAATAATTAAATAAAATTACCTGGGGGAAGATTGCCATGACAAACAGGACGATCTATGGGAACTCAGAAAAGAAAACGGAAGTAAAAAGAAATTAAAAATGATAAAGATAAAGGAAATAAAAGGAATCAAACATGAAAACAAAAACCAAGGTCAGTAATAATTAATTAGTACAAAAAGGAAAAGGAATTTTGAAATCGGGAAAATAACAATATTCTTATCTCGACAGCCTGCCAGTGATAACGTAATTGTTGGGAGAAGGCGGTCAAACAAAAAAGGAAAAAGGGAAAATAGCTTGACAGCCGTCAGAGATAAAAATGAAACAGTCGGGGAAAGCAGGAGAAGGAAAGTGGAAAAACACTTGATTATCTTGTGCCACAAGAGAAGCAAACTATATAAAGGAAAACTGATGGAAACGAAGGAAGAGAACAAAAAGTTGGAAAAGTGAGAGACAATTTGAGATAAAATTATTGGAGAAAATTAGACAATGTCGGACGAAACGTTGTTGGAGAAACGATTGTGAAAAAGAATAGTAAAGAAAATAATTGTTGGTTGAAAAATTAAACGAAAAGAAGTTATTTTATTATTTAAATAAATATGTGAAGGTCAAATAAAAAAAACCAGCTCAAAGTCCCATTCGATATACCAATCAGTAATTTGTGATCTTTAATACAGTGTTATCACAAGTGCTATTCCTCACTGAGTGTTGTAATAAGCATTGTATAGTCACCGAGCAGAGTGTTGAATTGATTATCAGTGTAAAGAAAAAGTTTATTTGTGATTATCAATAAAGATTTCTGTGTCAAGTGTTATTTGTAGATCGGTTAAAGACACACTTGGAGTCAGAGTAACATTTAAATTTATCACCAACTCAATAACCCAACAATAATAAGTAATATCAAATCAGCAATAATAAATCAATAATATTAAATCAGCAATAATAAATCAATATCAAATCAATAAATCAACAATAATAGGTCAATAGTAAATAATATCAAATCAATAATAAATAATATCAAATCAATAATAAGTAATATCAAATCAATAACGAGTAATATCAAATCAATAATAAATCAACAATAATAGATCAATAATAAATAATATCAAATCAATAATAATAACCCAGTAATACCAAGGAATCCATTTCTACACAGCAAGGAAAGTTTAATGGTATATTTCAACCAATTGTCACCGTCAAAATTTCCTACCAATTCCAAAGGCTTCTCTTGGAGGAATTTGACATATTTTCCCATGAACTCCAAGGTTGATTGGATCAGTGAATTTATAGCTGCAATCAAGTGTTGTGAGCAATTGCTCTGATTGAGAATAACTGAGTATTGCCCCAGTCATAATATGGTTTATACGAATTATTACCAGGATTTTTGATTTGCGCAACCACCCGACAGACTCCATCAATCCAAATGGGAAACCAGTGATTAATGATCCTCGCAGTTCCTAATGTTGATTAAATTGAAATATTATAGCGATTAACAGAGCATCTACTCATTTCATTGTTGGCAAATGAGCAAATTTCCAATTGGTCCATTCTGAATGAGCAATTCTCATTGGTTGTTGACATTTCTACATCAACCTGTTTCTTATGCAATATCTGATTGGTGCTATGATGCTTCATTGATTGGTCAATATCCTCAATGTCATTGATGACTGGCGGTATTACTAATGTTACATCTAAATATAACAATAGTATAAGATAATCATCTAGGATAATGCAATTATAATATGCAAGGTGAGAGCAAGCTCAGAGCAACGCTCACTAAATGCTAATGACCAGTTGTGACTAATCCTCCCTTCAGTAACACCCTCATTTATACATTTAGGCTTAAGGTCTTACTAATGATTCGATTTATAGTTGCGATCGAGTGTTGTGAGTAATTGCTCTGATTGAGAATAACTCAGTACTGGTCCAGTGATTACCGTTTTACGGAACTGATGAAGTTGACAAAAAACTTTACAGAGCCCGTCAATCCACAACGGGAACCGGCAATGAACATCTTTCACTGTTTCTAATAAAAGTTCGATCAGTTTCTAAAAGAAATGGCGATGGCGAGAATGTAACTGAAGAAGTGATGGAATATATATGTAATTTTTACCCTAGGTAAAGAAGAATGACAATAATGAAAAAATAACAAGCTCAACGACATGCGACAGAAATGCAGTGGAGTTACCAAAACAACAATTCAACAATGATACAAATGTCCAATAAAATTATCTCAAATTTCTTGCAATAAATTATCTACAACAGGGTTACTCACACATTAACTAATTTTATAATACTAAATATCTTAACTAATTGGTGAGTTACTATATGAATCGCCAATTAGTTAAGATATTTAGTATTATAAGATTTATTAAAAAAAGAGTTTGAAGACTATAAATCAGTAATATATCGATGTTTGTTGATACTCACGAATTTTCGGCACTGACATTCACTTGAAAAAGGCAGTGCCGAAAATTCGTGAGTATCAACAAACATCAATATATTACTGATTTATAGTCTTCAAACTCTTTTTTTAATAAATTTAATGGAAAAAATAATCAGTGGTGAAATTGGAAGAAATAAAAGTTCTTATAATAATATTATAAGATTAGTTATAGAGGAAAAAAAGTACCAAATCGCATTTTTATATTCCGAAAGTTAAAAGTTTTATTATAGGAATTGAGAAAGTGACAGAAAAATAAGTTTACATACAAACACAACACACATGATATAAAATACACGCAAATTTATTAGGGGCCATCCATATATTACGTACGCACCGAGGGGGAGGGGGGTGTGTGTTCCGAGTGAATGTTTTGCGTACGGGTGCGTATGCAGGAGGGTGTTCCAACAAAGGCACGCGAAGGAATAAAATAAAATGATTTGTTATAATACTCCCATATGAAACCTTTATATATAATAGGTTACCGCATGGGCTGTGCATTATCACATGACCCTAGGCGACATGTATACTGTCACTGCTACGCATGGAATTCTCAATATTATTTGAAATTTAGTGATTTCCTATTTTATTCAACATTGATGCGAATTTATTTACTATTGGTACTAATTTAATTTTACAAGATTGAGATGTTTTTTGATTTAATAGTTTTAGTTTTTAATAATACCAATATGTTCTTGATGTGCCATTTACGTATTATTAAAAACTAACCAATCAAAAAGTATATCAATCTTCTTGCTCCGTAAAATTATATTAAATATATTCAATTAGTTTTCCCCCAATGGGTAATACTGATCGATACAACCGACTGTATGCTGCCGTGTGCAATTCCATGCCTCAGAATACGAAAAAATCCCAGCAGAAAGAAGCAAATCGTTTGTGGGGGGCGATTAAAAATGGTGATAAAAATTATGATTCGGTAATGAATGACATCTTGAGAAATTCGTTGCGCCAGAAGAGCACCCTAATGGCATTCGATATTACTTCAATTGTTGAGGAGACAGTTGTACCCCCATCAACAGACAAGGCATCGGCTTTTGTTGCGGACGAACGTACTAAAATATGTACTGTTGAGACAGTGGCAAAAAATAAGCACGCAGCTGAAGCGCCTAAACAAAAGAGCCTAACTATAGACATCTCACAACTTAATGCACAAATTTTAGCTTTGATTAGAATAAGAGAGCCCGGATTGATGACTGAAGATTTGAAATTGAAAATGAATACAGTTGAGTTTGATATTAAAAAGAAAAAACAACAACTGAAAAGATTGGAAGATGAAGCTGATCGCCAACGCAAGCGTCGCAGAGAAATCAAAAACACAATACAGGAAATAGCAGTCGAAATGCCACATTTGGGGGAAAAGCTCCGCAAGTTTACACGCGATAGGGTCGGTAAACCAGCAATAACAGTAGATCAGTCAGATCTATTAGATGCAATAGTCAGAATCGCCTCAATCGTCGTCGTTCTGAAGAATTGAGATCGTGCAAAACTTTGGATGATTTAAAAAAATCACTAGCAACACAAGGATACAACATATCACGATCAGCAACGTATCTCAGACTCTTGCCTAGAAAATCGTCGTCACTTGAAGGAAAACGGCATATAACGACTGTGGCCGTTAAGCTGATCCGGGCCGAAAACAGCGCCCATGAACGTCATCAAGATGCAGCCTTCGCGTTCGCATCCATGGCCTACCTGGATGAAATATGTGGGATGTTTGGGGAAAGAGCATGTTGTTTTATAAGCATGGATGACAAAGCAAAGATACCTCTGGGTTTAGCGGCAGCGACGAAACAAGCACCGATATTGATGCACCTGGAATACAAAGTCAGACTGCCGGACCATGACTTTGCTGTTTCTGCTCATCACAAACTGATTCCGTCGGTATATGCCGCATGTGTTATCAATCCCGGTAAATTTACGAATGCCGTCGCATACTCAGGCCCCACATACATTGCCATAAGATCCATGAAACATGACAGCAGTACTGCGTTTACACATGGTCATGACCTGGAACGTCTTAGAACAGTTGAAAGTTTCAAACCGATCATGAGCACATCTGAAGGTCAAGTCAAGCCAATATTTATCATTGCCTGCGATGGGGGACCAGATGAAAATCCACGTTTCCCCAAACCACTTCAAGTTGCCATAGCCCGGTTTAAATCATGGAACCTTGATGCATACTTGATAGGTACCAATGCACCTCACTACTCAGCATACAATAGAGTGGAAAGACGAATGGCCCCACTTAGCCGTGAACTAGCAGGCTTGGTACTGCCTCACGACCACTTCGGTTCACATCTTGATGCCTCCGGGAAAACAGTAGATACCGAAAAAGAGAAGCAAAATTTTGAGAGGGCCGGAACAACTCTTGCAGAAATATGGTCGGAGTTAATGATTGACAATCATAAAGTATCCGCTGAATATATATCTCCAAATGATATAGCCGCAATACATGATGAAATTTGTCCGAAGTGGGCAGCATTTCATGTTAGACAGAGCCAGTACTTCATGCAAATTATCAGATGCGACGAACGTGACTGTTGTCAACCATGGCGTAGTTCATGGAAAACTTATTTCCCACAGCGTTTTCTTCCAGGGCCGGTGGTACTAGCGCATTCGAACGAAGGGTTGTGTGTTCCAGAAGCAAGTATGATAACTGCACTTAGTAAGCCATATTATAGTTCTCTCGCACAAAGAGTGGGATTTGTATCATCTAAGGTGCCTCTAGACTCTCCGTTTGACACATACTGTCCATCAATTTCCAAAACCAAGCAGGAAAAAAGAATTTGTCCCGAATGCGGGATATATCATGCATCACAGGCCAGCTTAAAGCGACACAGAATCATTCATGAAGATGTGCATACCATTGCACCACCTGTTATCGAAGCTGATGATGATGTGGTTCTGATGCCATTTGTCAGTGAAATGCAGAACAGCGCGATGCCAGTCATTCAGAATTTATTCGAGTGGTTGCAAACGGGATTAGAAACGGAGGATGGTTAAAGGAATAAACTGCAATGCGCAATTTTTAGTTTATGTTATTCATTGTATTAAATTATATTCAGTTTAGGTTATAGGATATCTTTGTGTATACACTTCTATGAACAATTATGATTAGATTGGTAATTAGTCGGGTTTTATAGTTTCTAATTGACTCACATAATTATTACATCCGTGAGACGCATCTACAACCATTACAGTAACAACTAAATGGGTTTATCTGTATATTATACATTTTATATTAAAAAGAAATTGTTTTAAATGTTTATATTTAATGCATTTTAATACACGGGTTGGGACCGCCGAGCAACGTACGCATTGGGGGGAGGTGAAAATGTACGAGATGCAACAGGGGGAGGGGGGGTGTCAAAATTCGTGGTTTTTTTGCGTACATAATATATGGATGGCCCCTTAGAGTTTTTTATTCCGAAAGTTAAAAGTAATTAACATATTGTTAACATATCATTATTTTTAATATATTAAAATTCATGGCGGGAAAAAATTTGGATTTTCAATCGGACAACTCTAAGTTGAGTTTTCGAGAAAAGGAGGACAAAGCATCGTAAGATCTATTTATAAAATATTTTTGAAGTTAATATTTCTTTAGATTTTCAGATATTTCTCTGGAAACGCAAGCTTTTTGCGAAGGTGAAGAATTGACATTTCATTTAATTACAAATATCAGATATTTCTTGTCAAATGACTTTGTGTGAAAGTAGCATTTCTAATATTCAACAAGGTCCATCGACAATTGCAGAAAAAAATTCGGAAATCGTAAATTTTAATAACTTGTATAAAAAAATAATTTTATAGAATTACATAAAATGACAAAATTCGCCATATCAATGAGCTGGAGAAAGAAGATTACAAGTACTTAAAAAACTACGCCGCTTCTTTCTTAAATGATTTAAAAAAGAAATGTGTTTGGTGATTTCTTTATTTATTTATAGTTAAAAATATTAATCTAATTTACATTTTTTCGAAATAATTCCAAATAAATTCATAAAATGTCATAAAAATCCTATAAAACCGTGAAAATTAATTAAAAATAATTTATAATCAAAATGTTGACTACAAGTAACATTTAAGAGCTTGAATAATGATCTCATAATTATATAAAATCAAAATTCAAACCTTAAAAGTTACTAAAATTAAAAAAACTTACCTGTAAATTTGAATAAATGAAATGAAGTAAATAACTTCATACTCTCATAAATGGTTAGTCATCCACTGATGAACACACCAACGTCCATTATAGAGACTTATATTTCGGATTTAGGTGCATACGATGAGAGGTTGCAAAATTTTATTGCTGAGGATACTTGCACCTGTCTTGTTAAAAGTGCAAGTACTACTGTCTTTCATAGTGCAAGTACAGTGCGAAAAAGAAATTGTTGTCACTTGTTTGCCCTCGACACGTGCCAGGAATCGTCATAATAAATAGTGACGCATGCGTGCATTCTTTGTTTCTCTCGCTCGCTCACTTACATGCAGATACACGAACATTTATTTAATAGCACCAGTAACACATGTGCACTCGATATCTTCCAATATCTGTATTCGAAGAAAATGGTATGTTTAATAGAGACGTAAAATCCCAGACATGCCGAATTCACACGGTTAAAAAATATGCTCGAAAAAATATAAATAAACATTACAATATTTTTGAGAAATTCTCGAGAAGAAACACTACATATATGTACTTTTATCCGAGCATATATGTACTGTATCGTGGCATATATGTACTGTCGAGTACCTATTATAATATCATAACAAATAGAATATCACTGGCCACTATATTTGACGTCTAGTACCGAATAATATGCCACGGTATTGTATTTGGAATTCATATAATTTTAATCTGTGCATATATCTATATCATTGGGGTATCTTTGGTTGGGATTATTGGTTATTTGACGAGCCAGAAGAATTAACAACAAAAATAAAAATGTAATAATAATATTGATTAATGCTGATTTGATATTGCTTTTTATTATTAAAAATCGCCATTCGTACATCTTTTTCACTATATATTTCGATATGATCACTACCATCATCAGGTTACCTACATTCACGACGGATGAATATATAAAATATATAAATTTTAAATTATAAATAAAAATTCTTAATAATCATTCTTTTTAAAAGCAATTTTTAATAATCAATTATATTTAAACTTTTAAAATTATTAAAAATATTATTTTAATTATTTTTTTAATTATTTAACATAACTATTATTCAATGTATATCAACATACAAAAACTTAATTAAAAACATTCAACACACGTATTCACTGCATTCTGCGCATTGATTTTAGGATTAAAAGTTCTTATCATCAATAATGCTTCACATATCGCACGCTCAAAACAATTATCAAAATTTTTTGATAAGATTTTAAAATCAGACATTGCTCATACAGATTTTATTGTGATCCTTAATATTGGACTTCGGTGTTATCTCTGTACTCGAGCTCAAGAACACTGTCGACCGAAGGGAGTGTCCAATATTAAGGATTAGTTGGACATGTAACGTAAATGGATATAATTATTAATTAATAATGATATAATTAATAAATAAATAACAATTAAATATAATAATAATAATAATAATAATAAAAAAAAATAATAATAATAAAAATAGTAAATAATAATAAAAATTAAAATAATAAATAATAACAATAATAATAAATAATAAAAATTAAAATAATAACAATAACAATAAATAATAATAATAATAACAATAATAAAAATAATAAATAATAATAATAAATAATAAGTGAGGATTTACCAAATTTATTTATTGGTGTCACTATAATTTTAGTAAACATTTTTTTTATTCTCACTTCTAATTTATTAGTGGTCATAAATCTATCAGACACGAAGGAAATCGATATTTATTATATCCATACAGATTTTTATCAAGTTCAATAACATTTCAAGTTGCATGATTCCATCTTGATACCTGAATTATATACCAATCATCCATATTCACAAACTATTGATTCAAGAAACTGGAAGCAACATGATAAATAAATAAATAAATATACCGGCGTAGACCTCTACATATAACAGTAACACTAACTGATATTTGAAAGTCGAAAAGGCACTCTCCGGTCAATGATTGGTATATAATGCAAGTATCAAATCAATTTCAATCACAATTAATAATAAAGAATTCCAAATATTTAACATAGATAATATAGCCGATATTTTATTGAAAATGTCACCTGCGTGAATTGTTGCAGGAGGTTCCTTGGTATATAAAATTTCCAGCTGTTCATCAATACTAGGGGAATGCTCTCTGTCCAATGGAATATCTTCTAGTTGTTCCACAACGGAGTTGGAGGCAGTGCATTGATGCAGTGACTCGTATTTGATATCTAGAATTACAATATCCGTTAGAGCTAACAAGTGACAATATTGATCAATCAACCCCTCCTTTCCCTCCCCTCAATCAACTGCTCAGATCATAAAATGCCAAATAGTTACAAACAATAAATAAAATTAACCAAATGTAAATGTTACCGTAAATAGATAATTGCATATTTGAATGAAATACTTACAAATGATTTATCAAAATTAATGAAATTATTATTATCAAAAATTAGCCCTTACATTTATAGTAGCTAATTTGCTTGTATCCATAAAAAATGTTTTCATTCCATTGGATATTATGGTTAGGAAAATCATCATCAGCAATTGGATGTTCATAACCATAGTTAAGGTTCATTACTTCATCCATAATAGCTGATGAAAATGGAAGTTCGGGATATTTACTTAAAAATTTTTCTTTGTTGATTACTTCTGTGATAATGTTAATATTATGAAATTATTTAAAATAAAATTACCTTGCTTATATTTTGAAATTCTTTCTGCATAACACTAAATTATATTAATTTATTCAAAGAAAATTTAGAATTAAACAAACTTTCTGACTCCACTTTAAAACGAGGCTCATCTCTATTACACCTTAATTGTCTATTTTTATCAAATAAAAACTCTGAGAAAAACCTTTATCTAAATAATATATTTAAACAAAAGGAATTTATTTAACTAACATAATCTATTCGACGGAAACATTATTATATTAGAGCATTTCCATAATGAATAAAGATTCTAACTTTTAATGAATTAAAGAAATTTTAAAAAGAACATAAATGTTAGAATTTAAAATTAAACTAAAAAATTATCAATATAGCTTAATATTTGATATAATATACTACAAAATCTGTATTTTGAAAAATCATTGTCCAATCCTGTTGTGAGATTTCAAAAGTTCACTAAATGGCAGTGGATGCAATTTGAACCTTATATTAATTTCCTATTAAAATCCTTTTAGAAATATTCGTATAGTAACAATATTCTCTTTATTCGATTTACCTTATGAACAACAGCAGAAAAGGTAAGAAAATACTATTTCACTTCAATTCTTTCATTTTAATGTAGCATTCGCGTCGTGTATCATTCAATTTTTTCTTCGGCGAATACTTTTGTTATTTCATTGTGATCGTTGGCTAATGGATACCATCTAAGTTGGCTTTGATGAAGGAAATGGATGAGAAATTGAATCTTGGATATTAATCTTATGAAGTTTCTTAGGGCCCGCAAAGGTATGCACTGTCAAATTTAATTCTCTTTAACATTTTTGAGCAAAGTTTTGTTTCTAAATTTTGGGAAATCCATATATTTATCTACTTATCAGACCTTAAGTGATTTATTAAGAACCTTCGAATTGTTCTTCTTTAGGTTACCCTGGGCGCTCCAAACTCGTTAGTCCTTCGAGTTTCTCAGATTGACATTTCCCAAAACTTTCTGACTATAGAACAGAATTTCTCTGTCTGTAAAAGCGATGTTGTACCAAGGGGTAGTCATTAAAACACAACTTATTGGAATTTATTCACTTCAGAGACCAAAATCTCAACAGAATCTCAAATTTATGGGAGTCATATGAGTAATAAAATAATTTGTCAAAACAAAACAAAAATAATTGAGCATTTATTACATAAATAACATTACCATCATATTACTGTTACACAAAATATAACCTACTCTTCTATTCAAAAAAGGTATGACAAAGACTTTTAGATTAGTTACACAATCTTACAAATTTCGAAACTTGAACACGCGCCTATTTTACTTAATTCAAAGTCAGTGTGTTTTCATTGAGTTGGGTGTGCTAAGCAATTTCTCTCATTAGGTGAAAGATTTCGTGGTTGCATGCGTCGGTTTCTTTCACCATTTATCGACCCCCAAACCAATCTCCTGGATAATGTGTTTCCACCCTCGTACTGATTCATTCGAATCTGCATGAAGGTATTTTTTCAAAATATTTTTGAAGTTACTAATTAGTGATTTAAATAAATCAATTTTAATTTAATTAATTTATTATTTATATATAAAATTATATATCCCCATATTAGATCCAAATGCACTATAGCTATTTGTGGAGTGAATAATTGAAACACAATGAGTTATTAGTATTATGTTTAATTAATTACACCCGTTTCCACAATATAAAAGTTTCTATAATCTAAAAAAATCGATAAAATTATATTATAGCAACACACAAACTTACCTGTGTGCAAAAATTTAATGTTCCGAATGTTAAAAGTTTTATTATAGGAATTGAGAAAGTGACAGAAAAATAATTTTACATACAAACACAGCACACATAATATAAAATACACGCAAATTTAATATAGCTTTTTTTGTTCCGAAAGTAGAGAGTCATTAACATACTGTTAACATATCATTAATTTAAAATTATTAAAATTCATGGCTGAAAAAAATTTGGATTTTGAATCTGACAACTCAACTTTGAGTTTTCGAGAAATGGACGACAAAACATCGTAAGATCTATTTATAAAATATTTTTGAAGTTAATATTTCTTTAGATTTTCAGATATTTCTTTGGAGACATTTCCATTTTGCGAAGGTGAAGATCTGACAATGTAAGAATTTTTTTATTTAATTACAAATAATTAAAATGTTTTACAGCATATCAGATATTTCTAGTCAAACGCCTTTGTGTGAAGATATTCAACAAGTTCCATCGACATCTTTGGAATTGAAGAAAAAAATTCGAAAATCGTAAATTTTAATAACTTATTTTAAAAAAATAATATTTTCAAAGAATTTCAGAAAATGATAAAATCCGTCTCATCAATGCATATCGAAATAAAGAAAATTATAAAGATTTTGGAAGATTACTGGGAATCTCCAAAAAATCGATTGAAACCATTATTTATAGATACAAAAAATATGGTGAAGTTTCAAAAGGCAAAAAAAGTGGCCGAAAGCAAATTTTATCAGAGGATCAAGGAAACAATTTATTGGATTTCGTGATATAGTCAAAGAGGCTATTGAAAATGAGCTGGAGAAAGAAGATTACAAAAACTTAAAAAACTATTTCGTTCATATACGCCGATTTTTTCCTAAATGTTTGAAAAAAATAAATGTATTTGGTGATTATTTTATTTCTTTTTAGTTAAAAATATATATAACTTACATTTTATTGAAATAGCTCAAGGCGCGTCTGTGTGCGCTTTTCTTTTCTTTGTTTTGGTTGTGTGCGCACACAGACGCGCAATATTGTGGATGGCAATAAAAAAAAATCGAATTTTATATACCACCTGTTTCGGCCGATTGTGTGTTTGCTTATCCGCGTCTGTGTGCGCATGCCTTTTGGAGTTATTTGGCATATTCGAATAGATTTTATTTTGAATTGAAGTTTGTCGAAGGATTTGGAATTTCTGATTTTTAGTTGTTTTGAATTTTACTGAAATATTTTTTTGAATAACAATATAACGATTTCTCTTCGATTTTGTTTGGAATTTATTGAAAGTTACAATGGCAACATCTAAATATAACGGGGGATTGATGGATCTCGATGATTTAGTGGCAAGGTTGAATAGAACCCGCAGCAAAATGGAAATAGAAACTATTTGTAAAGACGATGTTATCAGATCTATCAAATCTATTAAAATTCTGGGTAATGGATTCTCTCTAATCACATTATCTCGAGACCGACAATTAGTTCAATCTGTACCTGGTGAATTGAATATGGATCAAACAAATTTGTTGAAATGTGCTCAAGATCAAAATGGCCGAATCGATATTGTTTTGTGCTCAGAAAGGAATAATATGAGATCAAATTTATGTGTAGCTACACGAAGACAGGTTCCAGATAAAATGATTGAGAAGAGTTCAGCTACAAGATTGTTTAATATTACTGACACGGAAAAATTGTTATTATGCTGCAATAAAATGTTTATGTGTTATTATGAATTCGCGATTGATCATATTATGTACTAATATTGTTACATGTAAACATAGATAATATAATAATAATGATACTAAACGTACGTTGTAACGAAATATATAACATTAAAAATTAAATATAAAAAATATATATAAAATGCTTTATTGATTTTTACAGCATATACAATTTCAAAACAATTAAATAGTATTAAAAAGGTATAATTATTGAAACATTTTTTAATTACAAAATACAAAACAACTTACTAAAAATATAATAATAAAAAACAAATTGTATTATTACTAGGAATCGCTGTTGCTTTCACTTCTACAATTAATTAAAAATGAATTATTATACTGTTATAGTTTATATTATTATACTTTCTATCACATTGTCAATTTCCCACCTATTAACCTCGACCCTGTCATTTATATGATCGACACATTCTTTTCATATAACTGATGTTATCCTTTCCAAAGCCTCAGAAAATAATTTAAACTTTACTTCATGATTTACCGACAATACAGTGAAAAATGTTTGTTTATTGATATAATTAGAAGGTTTAAATTACCCCGGCAATTATAAAATGAATAAATTTTGTAAAAGTGTTATGAACCTCACAGGTCGGGAAAATATTCAAGGTTGGCCGCGGGTTGACCTTCGTGGCTTATATAATTGAAATAATTAAAAATCACTTTTCCTTGCATACTTCCTACATTAAGCCACAGATTAGCTAGTTTTACTAACTTAACTTGCATGATTATCAAGCTACAGAATTCCCACACCATTTATTTCTGTACAATGTATTTAGCATATTATCGTTGTTTCGCTAAACGATATTTTACTAAGATTTTTCATATAGTAAACAGAATTCATTTCTTCTTTTTCATATTCATTTCTGACAAAATAACCGATTCGAACAAATTCTTGATCTTTATCAAATGTTTCCAGTAAAACCACAGTAATACTGACAATATCATCAACCGGGACTTTTGCTGGATCTGGAGATGCAGTATCAAGAACAAAATCATGACGACCAACAGGATTTGGTCCAACTAATACTGAGTCAAGAATTTGTTTTTTGTTGTTTTATGTCTTTCGGTTATATTTGAGAAGGTTTTCGTGTAATACTTCTTGCTCGTGTTTTATTTTATTTTTAATTCAGATGTTTTATTTTTGGGTATATTATCTCTCTATTATCATTGTTTACTTGGTGTTTTATAAATTTTTATTTAAGTAAACTTAATGCTGGGTATGCGTGTTGTGTACTGACACATTTCGTCGCATTCCTAACTTTGGGTTCAGAAATCAGTTCTAGCCCAACAATTGTTTCTTATTTTTTCTTTTAAATTCCGCACTTTCTGTCATATCTCTTGTTGAGCTAAAACCGAGAATCGAGAGCTTGTTTTAATGAATCAAAAATATATAACATAAAAATCGCACCAAGTTAAATTAAAACACCAATCAATACAAACTAAAGTACCTAACACATGGATGATAAATAAGACCCGGGTAATAAAATAAAGAACGCAAATAGAGGTCGCAATCACTAACATCATTAGGAGAAATATCGCATTTGGAATATCTAAAAACTAAAAATTAAAATAATAATAAATAAAATAATGGGTAATAAATTAATTAATAATATGAAAAATTTTTAAATATATAAATGTAAGATTTAAAATAAAATATCTAGTAAACGGATAAAATGATAAAAAGTAGAATAAAAGTAGTAAAATTAGATAAACCATAAAATTTATAAAACTAAATTGTTTAATGAAAACTAAAAATAAAACCAATAAAATTATTTAAATTATAAAACTTATAAAACCAAATTGTTTAAATTAATGAAACTAAAATAAAACTAACTAAACTTATTTAAATTATAAAAACTGGTAAAACTAAATTAAAATTAGCAAAAAAACTATAGAATTATAAAAATAAATCTTAAAAATTAATAAAAAATAGAATTTTGATTAATTAAATTAATTAAATTAAAAAATAAACAATTGCACACACTCATGCATGCATGCAAAAATTAATCAGAATTGCCTCGCATTCTAATTGGATATAGTAGCAGAGAATGCGTAGGCGTATAATTCAATCAGTATAAATACTGAGTGAAATTTCATTTTTTGGGGAGATCACGCTCAACTGGTTAACTGAAAATCGCTACAGTAGACAATGCAAATCCCGTGGCTCTCGATTGTCAGTTTTATGCATGCGTGGTGAGGTAAATTTGATTTTGTTAATTTTATGTTAATGATAAATTTATATGAAATAATATGTAATTTTTAGGATTTAATAATTGAATTTGTTTGGCTAATTTTGTGTCTGTTCATTTTAATTTTAACTTGGAATAATATTTTAATAGGAGTAAGATGAGTTTGATTTTATTAATGACAAATTTATATGATGTAAGATGTAATTTGTAGGATTGAATAAAATTTTTTAATTGGATTTGTTTTAAATTGATTCTGGAGTCTTGTTTATGATATTTTTTTTGGATAATAATATAAAATAGGTTGGGTTTTCAATGAAATTATGTATCGATGCTCTGGGCTGGGGAAAGTTTGTGGACGGGCGGCACTACGTGCTGTTAGTCGACAGATGTTTCGCCAGTTGGGTCCATCGGGGTAGGGGATAGAGATAGGGATATGAACGGTTGGAGAGGGTAAAATCAATTTGCGATAGTTTAGGGCCTTATTTAGAGTTAGATAGTATAGGACGGCTCAGTCACTTTTAATTTCAGAGATATCACTGAGTTAGGAGAAATACTAGGATAGTTAGGACCAATTGTCGGTAGATGAAGTAGGTTTAGGTAAGTTTATAGAAACCACGAATAGTTAAGATATCCGATAGTTCAGGATTAGACAAACAGGCAGATCCCTACTCAAATTTTATGAGGAGTGTGGAAACATGTTTATTAACTTGTGAATAAGGGCTGACCCCTACTCAAATTTTTGAAAGAACTGTGTTACATTTTTCACAAGAACCGCCGAGAATATGAAACGACATTTATCGGCTAGAAAATAAATTGTCGACAAGTATTATAGAAAACACATAATTATTTATGACAGAAAAATAAGGGCGCATCCCTGCACAAAATTTTGAAAAAAGAACAATAGGAAACATATTGAAATAAGGACAATAGCTGAATAAAATAGAAAAGTGGAAAGTAGAAATAGAAAATGACTAATGACGTAAAACCTTCTATCGGCCGTCTAGAACCCGAAGAGAAAATACAATGGGGAGTAGTTTTAGCAATAGAGCTCACCTGCTCATTGTTTTTTTCGCCTTTGTGTACAGTACCAACATGGTCGTCACCATGGGTACACAAATGGTTTAAATTGCAATAGTCATGGAGGTGCTTAGGAAAGAGTCGAGTAAATATATATGATTACCCCTAACGTATCTAAAATTTAAAATGACACACCCTTAAGTACCCAACACTCTTTTGTATGATTTTTCCCACAAAATTGGTGGAATGTTGATTGAGATATGATGGTTACTGAAGGTTTGCATGGGAATTATGAGTCTAAAAGTTTTAATAGATGTAATTTCATATAGCGGTCACCATGAAATCGAATAAATTGGGAACACAAATAATTTTTACCGGAATATACAAAGGATGATTAGCTTAGTTTCAGAATTTTTATAAATTTATTATAAAAAATTACTTCATTAGATATAATTATCACGCAAAAAATTAAATAACACAATTTTTAATGTTATAAAACCTTTGAATCAAATCTTTGTTATAATTATAAGATATTTTAAATTTTTAAATTTTATTGTTTTATTCTAAATTATGTTTTATAAATAATAACTTTACAATGAATTTGATAAATATAGATATTGAATTATCAAAGGATATCGTGAAAGATCCAGTGAGATTAGTATTTTGCAACTCTTTGATATTAACATCATTTTAATAGGATTTTTTCAAAGGTGGTTCATATGGTTCTGTCCAGAGAATTTCCATGAACAATTCCGAATGTGCTGTGAAATATTTTCGCTTACGAGAGCATTTTCAAAAAAACTATGCTGAAGTTGAGAGCTTGAGTAAATGTAACCATGAAAATATAGTTAAGCTCTACGGCGCAGGTCCTGATCTTGGAGCGCAAAAATTGCATTATTACATAATGGAATTTGCACCTCACGGTTCACTTAACGAATGTTGGATATTTGAATATTTTTTGAAGTTATTTTCGATGTTTCCTAGTACTTCACGAGAAGCCGAACGTGAATTACACGCTAGCGCAAGGCCTAAATTGGGTGCACCAATGTACTGAAGGTGTCAAATATCTCCACACAAATTTTAGCCATCCGATTCTCCATCGGGATATCAAACCAGCAAATCTGCTGCTGTTCAATTTTGGAACGGTTGTGAAATTGTGCGATTTTGGTACCGTCAAATCGGTTCAGCAAACGGAAAATACAGCAGATAGCGGCACATTTGTTTATATGGCCCCAGAGGTGATGAATTCTGTGAAAGGTGAGCTGAGCCAATTGAATCTATATATCTGTTTATATGACAGTATAACAATGGGCGAGAGAGGAGAGGAGAGGGGGACTTACTGCTGCCGTTTATTATTTCACCTATCTCATCGATTATGCGCTTTTAATTAATTTTGATTAAGTTGAATAATTCAATTAATTAATCACAAATATTTTTACTGGAATATAAACATGCGATGCTAGCAATTTATTTAGCTTTGTCACGAGATACGCGATAATATGAATTTAATATCAATTAATCAATAGTGAAAATGACAAATGTCAATTAAATTATTTTTTGATTGTATTGCGCTCAGTGTCATATTTATCACCAAGGTGACACGGAGCATATATAGGAGCAGCATAGTGCTAGGGCTAGCATGACACTGTAACTGATACAAGCAAGAACTCAAGAACTAACCTTGATTGTCAGTCCAGTAATACGTAAACTATATATATGTCACAAGAAAAAATTTAAAAATGCCGCTAGGAAATTTGAAATTCGACTTTTTTTATTTGAGTAAAAATAGCTTATTTAGAAATTTGCCAAGTCAAATTTGATAAAAATAACTTTTCATTTCCTCGAATTTACTAGGAGATTTTGCTCGTTATCCCCATATTCACATAGATTACTATGACAAGGCAGCCTACTGTTTCCAATATTGGCTTATCGATGTACACTTATCATTGAAATATCGCATAATTTCTCAAACTGTTCAATATCTTGATCTCAGGACGAGAAAAGTAAATATAATTAATAGTCTCCGCGAGGAAAGAACATTCCTTCTATATATATATATATATATATATCCCGCTGGGCATCAGCTCACAGCTGACTGCTGCTATCATTCAGACAGGAAAGCTTATTACAATGAGAAATGTGATGTGTACAGCATTGCTATAATTCTCTGGGAAATCCTTGTTCGTCAGAAACCGTTCAAAAATGCTCCCAATGCATTCTCAATCATGTCTACAGTCGTTATCAAGAAGGAGCGGCTTGATGATATTCCTGGATGTCCTGAAAAATTACAGCGACTAATAAAATGGTATGTAATGAGAGATTAATTGTTTATTGGTTTCGAGTGCCAAACAAATTGATTGATCGCATTTCACTAGCTGCTGGAAACATCAATACAAGGAGAGGCCAGATATATCAGATGTGTGTGAAGGTCTAGGCATGATCCTCAGGCATATGGACTGCGTCAAAGAGCCATTGCAATTGAAAGAATATCCCAAGCTTCCCAGTCATAATCATTCCAGCGCTTCGGTGACCAACGATGAACATAATGTAAACATTATCACTATTATATGATTCAAATTGATCGGTGTTATTATGTTTCAGATCACTCACAGCACAGAGAATTATGGTAAATAATATTAATTAATTAATTAATTAATTATTATTAATAATAATGATAATAATAATAATAATAATAATAATAATAATAATAATAATAATAATAATAATAATAATAATAATAATAATAAAATTTTTTTAATAATTTGCCTATTCGTGCGTAACTTGCAGTAATCAATAATTTACCTTTGTCGTATTGGTCTGTGATGTCGTATTTCTTTTAATCTCTCCGTGGATAATTCCCCACTGGAATAAGCTAACGACGACATGAGCATCGACTGCATCAATTATTATGACCTTGATCCAATTGATAGGATCACACACAGTAGCCATTTGATTGGCCCAGCACAACAGCGGATCCCAGGTGTCACATAAGTGAGGGAGGCTCTGGTAACAGTGATTACACGCTTGCACTCTTCTCCTCGCCACTGTTACAGTTTCTCATCAATTCACCTTTCTTGCTTCTTGTTTATTCTCAGTTTATTCGACCAATTTTTCCTGGTACTGAAACAATTATTAATCAGTAATTACAATCTACGTGAAGGCAGCAGTTGCCATGGGAACTGGTATCTCCCCTCCTGTGGTGAATAATATGCTGAGGGCAGCAGTTGCCATGGAAACTGCTATCTCCCCTCCCCCTGCTGCCGTTGTCATTTATATTCGAGTACGACAGGGTATGCATGAACAACTGTAACATTCTATCTGATATTGTATGACATTGTAGATGTGCAACTGGGACTAATCGACGAGAATCTAAAGGTAAATTGATTGCCATGCTCCAATATCTAATGAACCAATACTGTAGCCACGGCAACCACTGAAAGACTGCAGGGAATCGGAAAGAATATATCAACAACACATGAAGTTACTGGAACGTTACGTGTACCTGAATCTGGATTGTCAGCAACTGAAAATGCGGAACAACGAAATCCTAACGGAACTGACGAGTGATCCGCAGGAACGAGATCGGATTGCGCGTTATTGTCAACTAAAACTGAAGGAACAGGTAATATGAGTGGTTGTAATTGATGGGCTCAACCAACTGCTGGCCTTTTCTTATTGCTTATTCTCATGTTGTGTTTGCGATGAAAGATATTTCCCTTGCTACAGCTGATGGGGTTCTCAAGATTATCTGCCTGTATGGATATGATTGACGCTGATTGGTCAATGTATTTGCAACCTAACCAATGGGATTATAAATTGTAATGGCCAACTTGGCCACTGAATTGTATTTTATTTATTTATTAATTAATTTATTTGTTCAGAGACAATCGAATATTCCCTAACTTTCATGGTGCAATCATCGAGTTTCCAATTTCAGCGTCATTCAACTGATTTGTTGGCAAATTTAGATTTTTATTAAATTTATATTTTGTTTGAATGATTTCCAACTGTAATTGACACTTTCTGATAGATTTTGTACTTGGGATCTATTTCCTCGTGGCATTCATTAATATTATTGCTTTGTACATTGTTGACTATTATTATTTATTATTATTATTATTATTATTATTATTATTATTATTATTATTATTATTATTATTATTATTATTATTATTATTATTATTATTATTATTATTATTATTATTATTATTTGTAATGGATTAAACATGGCGTATGAAAAATCATATTCGCATCTGGAGACACCGTCATACACAGAAACTGTTTATCATATTTTATTGTTACACATCCGTAAAAAAATATTTTAATCCATTACAAGTTAAAAATGCTAAAGGTTTACGGATGCACTTGTTAACAGTTTCTGATCTCCAGAGGCGAATATGATTTTTCATACGCTATGTTTACAAGTTTGCAGATATTTTTATTCTGTGATTTAGCGGATTTGCAAGTGATGTGATTTCCAGTGTAGCAGGTAAAGTATGCAATAGAGTTGATTCAGCAATATTGTATACTTACCTGGTGCGAAGAGAAATCTTCGCATCTCCTGCATAGTATTGATGAGAGCCAAAAGCTTGAAACTAGCCTACTATTGGGTTTTGTACTGGGTATCACAAAGCTTGTAATGTTTATCATATTATTATAATAATAATTATTATAATTATTATCATAATTATTATTATTATTGTTATTTATTATTATTATTATTATTATTATTTATTATTATTATTGACTATTATTATTATTATTATTATTATTATTATTATTATTATTATTATTATTATTATTATTATTATTATTATTATTATTATTATTATTATTATTATTATTATTATTATTATTATTAACCATTAGAAGGTTAAGTAGCGCTATGGCGCTCCTTGTTGTTTGAGCCCAAAGTGCAAAAATATCTTAAAATGTTTTATTCGTTTAATTAATACAGTAAAAATGTATTTATCTGTAAAATTTTTATTAAAATATTTTAGAAATTATGAAAGATTAAATATTTAAAAAACTACTTTTTATCGTTTTTTTGTTCATCAAATTTGAATGGTATATATAAAAACGGTGAGCCCTCAAATGGCTAATATATTATTATCTGTGATTCCATAATGATGTGGTCTAATAGTTTTATTTAACTGCATTTACGGTGTCCATCTGAATGGAAGTAGGTCAATTCTGATGGAAATTCTCACTATTAAAGATTTTATATTTAGGGCACTGTGAACGTAACCATTGAAGTTATTGCCAAAATTGGGCAATGAAGACATTTCTAGGGACTAGTAAACCTTTTATTGAGCTCATAGATTTGTACAAAACAATAGATCTAGCCAGTTTAAAAGTTGAAATAATGTACCAAATTAATATTAATTTCTCTTTATTTAACATTTCCCAGTTTAATAGAAATAGAATTACAATGAAAAAATTACTTTGTCATGTGTGATTTTATTTAATGGCACATTTTATTCTTGATTAGTTTTTCTGTTATCCTCAAGCCATACCAGATATCCTGTTATCCTCAAGCCATACCAGATATCCTGTTACCCTCAAGCCATACCAGATATCCTGTTATCCTCAAGCCATACCAGATATCCTGTTATGCTCAAGCCATACCAAATATCATGTTGTCATCAAGCCATACCAGATATCATGTTGATACAATAACAGTTCCATGTCCGGATTGCATTGTCTATTCTCTACAAATATTTATTTATCATTGCCTTCTAATATGCAATTTTACTTGTATCCTTGCAACCGGTTATCAAATCGAAACCTTCAAATCACGGAAATTCTTGTAAACCTCTAAATATCACCAACTTTGCCAAATTAGACATTTTCACCGAGCTGTAGAAAAGTAAATCAATGGAAAATTATTAGAATATCAATTTTCATAGTCGATGATCGATTAAACAAATATTTACGAACGTCCACCAAGTAGATTAAATAAATGCCGAATTCCGCCAGAAAGAAATATTCCGATATACCGACAATTGAAATTGAAAATACAAGTCAAATCCCCAAGATCAACAGTTTCGGCAGCGTGAAATTATTCCGCAGTAAAATGAGTACTAGAGTATCTGATGATGACACTGGGGTTGAAGCTCTTTCAACTGCTAATGTTCCTTTGCCAAGTAGGCAAGATTTATTCAAAAAAAAAGATTCAGTTATGCTCTGGAATGAAGTAATTTTATATTTTATTTAAAAGAACCACATAATCCCGACAATATAATATTTCAACTTTGAGACGAGTCCTATCTATTATCGAAAAAGTTTTTTAAAAATAAAGTTTTTGAGAACCTTCTGTGTCTAACCATTCATAAGAATGAACGACAATTGAAAGGTACGAATATAAAACCAATCTTCTTTTATCTTTGAGAAAAAGGCGTCCTATATTCGGGCTATTACAGCATTTATACATTTGTTCATCTTCCTATGTACTTCAATATCAAATTTATAGTTCACTGTTGCCAAATAAAAGGTGCTATGATGAGAAAATTTGTAAGTTATATAAAGAATGCTTCATCCAAATGCGTTTAATATCTTCAATTGTCTCTTACTTTCAATTGGGTCTCACTATTGTGTACATGTGCATGCCTCGAATACTATACACGTTTTTCTGCATAAATCTGATTGAAGTAGGAAATTAATAATAATAAATTGTTACATAAGATATACATTGTGAGCAAGCCTACATCTACAAAGTTTTTATCGAATTCTGATTTGTGATATTAGTTCCATTTGACGACTCCAGATATACAGAACACGGGTTCCTTATTAGACCCTTATAAACATGTAGATTGATAATTTAAGATTAATGATATGCCTTCTCTGTGCAAAATGTTGACCAACAATCCACTTGCTTGGTGGAGAGTCTAACGTTGATATTTGTGAGGAGTTAAAATTAAAATACTAAATTAAATTAGTTCATGATTAAAATTTGTAAAGTTTTAATTGAAACTTAAATTATTTTAAGATATTAAAATTGAAATGATAATTGAAATTTTAAAATAAAATAATTTTTAATAAAATTGAAATTCAAGTATGAATGCGATGGTATGTTGATATTTGGTTGAAATTAAAATTTAGAAAATGTCCCACGAATATTTGTTTATATAATCAGATTTAATGAAATATAATTTTGGATTTAATAGTCTTAGTAATTTATTTTGATGACCGAAGAATTAAATGTTATAGCTTCTAACATGGCGACCATTCCAACGGATCTGCTTATTGGAAGATTACTTCCAGAAAAATTCCACAGAGGAGATGACCTCGAATTATTTATCAAAGAATGTCAGAGGTTCTTTGAAATAACGAAGACACCAGTGAAGACCCAAATGGTACTAGTTATTACACTTCTGGACAGGACTTTGATTGAAGAATATGAAACCGCAGAAGGTAAAACCGTTGAACAGAAATTAAGAGCAGCTTTTCATCGACCAACGTCATTGATTGATGACTTAAGAGAAGCCTTGAACTACGAGCAAGGTAACGAATCAGCGGAAATATTTATAGAGAAAATATCAAAAATGACTAAAAAATTGGCCTCACACACTTGGAATGAGGAAGAAATTCAGAAATGTTTATTGACACATTGTGTAAGAGATAAAGAAGTCAGGAAAGAAATCGAAATGAAAGATCTCAAAACGGCGGAACAAATTAAAGAAACTATAAAGAAGATAGAAAAAGTTAACAAGGTTATTGAACAAGTAAACACGGTGAGATCAATACGACCTACAACTGGGGGAAGAACTTATAGAGATGTAGTACAAGTTGGAGCCACGAAGAGAGAAATCAACGAATGGAAACCAGAGACAAGAGTTAAAGTGATAGAATGCTGGTGTGTCAAAAACCGGGACACAGTAGCAGAGAATGTAATATAAAAAGAAGATTTCAATGTTATGCATGTGGTGTTGAAGGTCACATACGAAGAGAATGCCCAACAATCAAATGTCATAGATGCAATGCACGAGGACACAAAGAAAGAGAGTGCTACACAAATATGGAAAGACGAAATCAAGGAAGAGATCGAGACCAAAGGAAGATGTCAGGAGGAAGAATTCAAAGAAATACCTATCAACAAAGGGAAGATATGTATCAATCAAGGAACGTACATCAAAGACAATGGGGAAACCAACAATATAACAGAAAAGATATTGCAGCTATCGAGTCTGATGATGAGATGATGAATACAAAACAGTCAAGCCAGCCAGACGAGTATAACAGGGAGAATGACCCAAACGAGCACGCTCCGTCAAACGGGACATTGATCGGAGCAATTTACTAAGTAATATTGATTTCAACCAAAGAATGAATGCTAACGGTATGTGTAATTTAAGTATGTATGATGATTGTATGATTGATAAAGATTGTAGTGTTTTTGAACGTGATATTAATAATAATAGTAGTGTAGAAATTAAAAAGTCGAATGATAAGGAAATTCAGAAAAAATTTAAAGAGGAGTGTAAAGTAAATGAATTAGTAAAACACGAGGAAAGAACTATAGAGAAAATTTACAAATTCCTCAAGAAAAATGGAGACGTGTGTATTAATGAAATTGTAGAAGATACTAGAGAGCAGAATATTTTGTCAGTAGAAGAACAAAAAAGTCCAGTAATAACATATAATATAATGCAAGGTAGACCGAGTACAACACTGGATATCCAAGGGCGGAAAGTAGATTGTTTATTGGATACAGGAGCGCGAATTAATGTGATGGCTAAATCTGTAATTGATCGATTAGAAAATATCGAAATATTAGAAACAAGGGAATCGCTAAGATGTGCAAACAACAGTAGATTAGAAACTATGGGTAAAATAAACATCAATGTTAAAATGGGCAGTATTGAAAGAAATGTAACATTCATTATAGTAAAGAATTTAATACCAGAAATTATTGGAGGAGTAGAACTACAAAGGTTATTTGGTATAGAATTGAAATGTATACTAGAAGAACATGGAAAACGTAGTGATTTCATTTGCGAAATAGAAGCTAGATTTGGGCGGATTATAACAGATGAAGAAAGATTACGTCATGCCATCGACGTTTTAAAAGTTACCGGAAATAAGAGACTGCTAGAAATATTTCAGGCAAACAAGAATGTTTTTATGGCAGATAAATGGGACATTGGGTGTACCAATCTGATAAAACATAAGATCATCACGAAAGGAGAGCCAATAATGATTAAACCGAGACGTCAGCCAATAAATTTGGAAAACAAGATTGAGGAAGCAATAAAAAATCTAGAAAACAACGGAATAATTAGGAAGTGTAATTCACCGTGGAACACACCTTTAGTTTGTGTATGGAAGAAAGAGAAAAAAGACATCAGGCTTTGTCTAGACTTCAGACAATTAAACAAGATAACAGAAAGACAAGCATTTCCAATGCCAAATGTAGATGAAATTTTAGACATCCTACACGGATCCAGATATTTTAGCTCAATCGACTTGGGAAATGCTTATTACCAAGTGAAGTTAGATAAAGAATCTCAAGAGAAAACAGCATTCTCAACAAAAGAAGGACAGTTCTGTTTTAACAGGATGCCGTTCGGTATTGCAGCGGCACCAGGAACATTTCAAGAATTAATGACGAAAGTATTGAAAGATTTGTGGAAAGATGGAGTGATGGTATATTTAGACGACATCCTAATATTCACAAAGACAGAAGAAGACCATTATAACATATTTGGAAAAGTCCTAGGGAAGATCGCAACAGCAGGACTAAGATTGAACCCCGAAAAATGTCAAATATTTAGAAAAGAAGTGAAGTTTCTGGGACACATAATAAATAAAGACGGCATACAAACAGATAATACTAAGATAGAAGCAATACAATCATTTCAAAAACCAAAATGTGTGAAGAATTTGAGGAGCTTTCTGGGTATCTGTAACTATTATCGACGGTTCATAAAAGACTATGCAAAGAAGGCAAGAGCACTAGAAAGCATATGCGGAAAAAACAATGAGAAAATAAGATGGACAGAGATGTGTGAAAAGGCTTTCAGGGAAATGAAAGAAGCATTGATAACCGCCCCAGTATTGGTATTTCCAGATTTCAGAAAAGAATTTATATTAGACACAGACGCGAGCTTCGATACTATTGGAGCAGTTCTTTCGTAAAAGGATGAAAAAGGACATGAACATGTCATTGCATATGGTTCACATGCGATGAGCAGCCACGAAAAAGGATACTGCATTACCAGAAAAGAATTATTGGCAATATACTATTTTTGTAAACATTTCAACCATTACTTATATGGTAAGAGATTCGTACTGAGAACGGACCATAAAGCTATTACGTTTATGGTAACAACGAAGAAACCAATAACTGCTCAATTCCAGACATGGATCAACTACTTAAGCAGCCTGGATATTAAAATGGAATACAGGAAAGGAACAAGCCATACAAACGCGGATATGCTATCCAGGAAAACATGCGGAACATGTGTACAGTGTATGATGGAACACGAAGACGCAAAAACCGGCAAAATTAAAACCAGAATATTAACAGTAACAGCAGAAGGCGGATATAACAAGTGGCAAAATGACAATATGGAGGTCCAAGAAATAAAGAATAAGTTAGAAAATAAAGATTGTAAGTTCATAATGGAAAACAACACGGTACTAACTAAGCAAGGTAAAATATGGATACCGTCAGATAATAGACAGAGGATGATAAAAGAAGTACACGTATTGCTGTGCCATGCAGGTGCACAGAAAGTAACAAAATATATTCAGAATAACTGCGACATGGAAAATTTAGCAACGGAAGTAAAAAAGGTAATTGAGAACTGCGAAAGATGTCAGAAAATGAAAACGATAACAACCAAGACAAAGGAGGAAACTCAAACAATAAAGAGTACAGAACCATTCGAGAAGATATATATGGATATATGTGGGCCATTGAAAGAAACGTTCAACAAAAAGAAATATATTTGCGGAATCATTGACCACTATAGTAAATACATCTCATTAACGGCCATAAACAAGCAAGACGAAAAAACAATTAGTGAGACGTTATTAAATAAATGGATATTAAAGTTTGGAGCTCCAAAAGAAACTTCATGTAGATTGTGGGAAGAACTTTGAAGCAAGAAGTATAAAGAACTAGCAAAGGCAGCTGGCATTGAATTAATTTTCTCAAGCCCATATCACCATAACACGAATGGTATTATTGAAAGACAATTCAGAACAATCAGAGAGTATATTAACGCGTCATTGAATGAAGGAGGAAGGAAAAACTGGGCTGATATAGTGCCAGAAATAGAATATACGTTAAATGCAACAGTTCAAAAAACAACGGGAGTAAGCCCAGCAGAGATTATATTTGGGAGGAAAATCGACAGAATGAAATGGTACTCGAATAAAGAAATAAATAGAGAAGATATGGAAAAGAGAATAGAGGATAAAACACTAAAACCAAAAATAAGCAAAACAGTGAGAGATTTTGAAATGGAAGATGTGGTCTTGATCAAACAAGAAATTCGAAATAAAGACGATGCAAGGTGGGAAGGGCCGTACAAAGTGATAAAGAAAATACATGAACGGAGCTACTTACTTAAAGATCAAAATGGGAAGATGGTAGTCAGAAATGTTGAGAAGATCAAACATTTTAAAAAAGGGGGATGTGAGGAGTTAAAATTAAAATACTAAATTAAATTAGTTCATGATTAAAATTTGTAAAGTTTTAATTGAAACTTAAATTATTTTAAGATATTAAAATTGAAATGATAATTGAAATTTTAAAATAAAATAATTTTTAATAAAATTGAAATTCAAGTATGAATGCGATGGTATGTTGATATTTGGTTGAAATTAAAATTTAGAAAATGTCCCAAGAATATTTGTTTATATAATCAGATTTAATGAAATATAATTTTGGATTTAATAGTCTTAGTAATTTATTTTGATGACCGAAGAATTAAATGTTATAGCTTCTAACAATATTGATGGTTGCTGAGTAAGTGAATCATTTCTAACATTTTCTCCACTGAAAGTGACTTCCGACTCTTCTTTTCTCTAGTCTTAGAGGCCATGTTTATATGGGTATACAGTGAAGGTATGTATACGTAATATACGTAACACTATTAAATTTGGCGTTTAATTTGTTGATTAAAAGATGTACAGCGCATGGTTGCTGTAAGAGCGAGACAAGCGCCGAGAAATATATATTAGCGCCGTAAAAAAAGAGGCATTTGAAAATATTCAAAACATATTCACAACATTTTGCACATAATTTTAGGTATGTTAAAAACTTTTAATAAATTTTAAAATCGAAAATGTTTATTTTCCTTCAGCAGCTCGTATTGTACTCGCTAATATTGATCAATCGCTTCAGACCGTTATTAAAACAATTAGACTTAACACATGGCCACTTATTGTTAACACAGAAATAACAATTACTCAATATTTAAATAACAACAGTTACAATTATACTGGAAATCCTTTTTTTTAGTTTGATCAAGGGCAGTTGACCCTTTGGAAAACCGTCCCAAACTGGTACGAATCTGATCTGGTACAATTTATCAAAACAATGCATCCCTTTTTAACTTTGTTCGAAACTTTTCATTAAATCATTTAACGATATTTTGAGATAACTTTCTTTGACTGTAATGGCAATTTGACTAAATCTTGTGTTACTTATATAGAATTCATACTTCATCAATCAATCCCACTCGTTTTAATAACATAATAAATTTATCATCAGTAGTGTACTATGAGGAAAGGGAACCACATAACCTCTATTCAAAGTCATTGTAACAGTGATGTAATTTTTAAGGTAAAGGTCATTTAAGGGTCGAAATTTAGGGGAAAGTAAATTATAGTTATTTAAGGTTCGGAAAGGTCCGTGATGGGTCAACGTTTAAGGACAAGCTTGATTTAGACTCATTTAAGGATAAACAATGTGAGTTTAAGTGGTAAAAAATGTAGTTTAAGATTCAAAATTTAAGAGTTAGGTTGATTCAGGATAAGCTAGGAATGGTAAACATCGGTTTAAAGCTTTGAAAGGTATGTTTAAAAGTCAAATTTTAGGGTTAGGTAAATTTAGAGGCATTTTCTATTGAAAAAGGGCTTATGGGTTTAACATGGGTGGATTTCGTGCCGTTCAAGGTTCAAAAATGTTAATTAAAGCGTCAGAATTTAGGGGAATCTCGATTTACACCCGTTAATGGATAAAATGCTGGTTTGAAGGTCAAAGTTTAAGGGTAAGTTGCTCTAAGGATCAATGATGGTCCATATTTCAGGTTATTTGAAAATAATAATATTCTTAAGGTTTGTCTAGTGGTGCAAAAAGAAATTTAAATAAAAAAAAGTACAAAAATTAATTAAAAATTAACATACTTTATGTGCAAATGAAAAAAAAAATCTAATTAGTATGCGGTAAACCCGAGCAGTTAAATAATAATGTGATCAGTTTTTTCTCAAATTCACATTTTCTGAACGGAGTCGTTGAACATAAAGACGAGAAGTCGCCAGCTAAATTGTTTTTGTGTGGAAATGCAGCTTACCTAATAATTCTAACTATAGCTTTATTTATTTCTTCAATTTGTTGAATAATTTCTTTCTTTTTTACATTCTTTAAAAATAAAAACAGAATTACGCTTCTAAATTCCACTGATTCAAATATTTATTTTAAAATGACAAAGTGACTGAAATTAAATAATGATACATTAAAACAAACTATAGATTTATAACCTTTACATGAGTCTTATTTAAAATATGAAAGAATTTTGTTGTAACTTTATTATTATTATTATGTGAGTCTAAGAACTTTTCCGCCTTGCCACTTATAAATAGAAAATAAATATAAATTAAAAACCTTTCTAATTGCACATCTAAATCCGATAAAACCTTTCCGTAAATTGCAGTTGAATAAAATCTAGATATAACAATTATATAATACCTTTTATTAATTTATTACTAAGTACATACAAAAACTTTATTATTAAATGATCAGAATTTAGATCTTGCACCGAAGGATAAATCGGTGCGAGAATTTCATCGCAAACGAACACAGGAAGCTGAAAGCGAGTTCATTGGAGCTGTGGAAAGAAACACGCCGAATCAAATGAAACGGTACAGCTCGAAGGTGAACGGAGTATCAGAAAGTGAAAACAAATTAATCGAGGAGGTAAAAGCTGTCAGAGTTGGGGAATTCCGTGTAAAAATTTCCAAGATGGAAAACTGAAAAAACTTTTAATTGATATTTTATGTATTTTTGATTTCAATATAATCCACGCCCAATTCTTTTCCATCAGGGATAACATTTTCCAGAATTGAATAAATATTCCACACAAATTTAACGCCCATAGACATTAAAGGATACAAATTGTTGGGCTGAAAGATAAGGTTTTAATAATAAGTTTTTTTTACTCCATTTTCTAATTCTTTTTGTAATAAATAATGAAGACAGTGAAAATGCCGATTGTGATGCACGGATGAGATAAGAGAAAAACGTAAAATACAGGGAAAGAATAGAAAATAAAACAATATTAGGAAAAAAACAAACTAAGAAACAATATAAAAGAAAGTAAAGAAAATAACAATTGAAATAAAATCCACAGGTAAAAATAGGGTAAATCAGATAACCAAATAAGCAATCACAAATAAATAAAAATAAAAACAACAGAAAAATTAATTAAAAAAGGAATAAACCCAAAACAAAATGGGAAAAATCAAAAATGTCAAAGATACAAATGACAAGCTTCAAGAGCTAGTCAATTAGCCAATAAAAATAACAAATCGGTAAAAATAATTAGCAAACTAACAAGAATAAATCAAAATCACCAATAAAATAACCCAAAAGTTAGATTTCAAATTAATTTGAATCAATTCAAATTTACACGATTTTGATAGTCAGGGGAATTCCACCAACAGCTATATAAGCCCCCATCGCAAACGACCATTTCACTGTTTATTTATCACTACATTCAATTTATCATCATTCAATTATTCGTTAGCTAGCCAGACAGTTCATTATAATTCAGTCAAGGAAAATCTTCAACAGTTTAAATCCAAGTTAGTCATTCACAAGTTATTTGTTGAAAAGGAAATCGTGACTAGACTTTTCGATAATTTCATTTTTAGACATCGGTAAATTTTATGGTTTTAGTAGTATGATTTTAGTAGAATTAAGGAGAACAATGGAGTTGTTACCCAATACACTTTGGCTCACATTACCTTCGGAATGCTCGAGCTGGTAAGAGTGTTGGTGATTTCAATCACTGCGGTTGATTTTGGGCCGAAATGTGGAGGTTTCTCCACGCAGCCGTCACCGAAGGTTGAGAGAGTCAGAGGTTTGGAAAGCATTGCACATGTCGTTCAGCATAAACAGAGATAGGAAATTTATAGCAACAATGATATTCCAATGAATATAATAGTGGCTGAGGTGTTCAAGGTCGAAATCGTTAGATTTTTCTTTTTAATTAAGTTTGTGTAATTCTAGTAATTTCTTGTCTATTCGTAATCTCAAAATTATTCAAATTAAAATTCGAGCCTTATTTTCTGCATGACAAAATTCACTAAATATTAATCACATTTGTAGTTTTCATAACGCGTAGAATGAAACGGGACTTCGTTTTTTCTCTATTTATAGTTTCTCTCACACCAAACGACTTGAAGAAACGTCATCTCAAGATGGAAGGAACCTGGTTCCGTCCAGACCAAATGAAGAAAACCCAATAGGAGATCAAGAGGCTAAAATGGAAGGTCGATCTTCAAGCATGAAGCTCCGGAGCGTGAGCTTGGTTAATTAGTGCTTAACCGAAAAGGTGGCCAAGTACTCCCTCAAAGAGGATCTAGCAATCGCAATCTGTCTGTTGCGGAACTGTCTACTGCTTGCGAATCCGTCCACTCTCATGAACGTCATTGAGCTTCCTCTCCCTCCTCCTCCACCAGAGCTAGCTAATATGGCCTCCATTTATACACTCTCCACGAACTAACGAGTGAGGCCACCACTGAAGAATAAACGGCTACGACGACGGATTCGGCGTCACTGGAAAATGTAAATTATCAATAAGATGGCGAGGGAGTTCCCTTAACACTTGTGAATTGTTATGACATTTAGTAGTCTAGAACTTCGTGGTATTGTTACAATTATATATTTCATTTCCAACATTATGTTATTTTGTGTTATATTTGAAATATTAGGTATTCATTGAGTTAAGTACAGATGGGACACCCGATGGAAAGGAAGGAATTAGTGTCTTCTATCGACATCATGAACCCAGGGAATCCGGAGATTTAACAGGTTCAGGAGATGCTCAACATTATTTTCGGGTTCCACCCAGGCTGCACAGTACAAACGTATTCCATGCGGGTACAGGTTGGTTATAGCATGTTTTTGATTGGAGTTTGCAGTGAATGCCTGTCGAGTGATAATAACAAAGGGAACGAGTCTGCTTTGCACCGGTAACTAAGGATAACGATGTAGGTAACGCCCACAGCTCCACACAATCAATGAGGGAAATCCAACCTCCATAAGCTTTGATTACCAAACAATGTGACACTGTGACACTAAGTGATGGGCAAATGTGCTCACAAGAAATCTGATGATCTATTGAAAATAATTATCATTCTACCCCATACTTCGACTTTCGTAAGTTTCGCCATGACCTTTTCATTAGTAAACATTAGTGAAAACATAATCTGAATATTGTCTGTGACGTACATCAATCCACTTCACCAGGATTTAAAGCTGAAACTCTCTCAAATAGAGTACAGGCAGCTTGTCACAATTCCTCTTTAAAAAATGCTGCACAACTACTCGACGATTCAAACAAAATATATTTAACATTAAATAATCATTATTTTATTTATTAAAAACAAATCAGTGGTGAAAATTGAAAGAAAGTTCTTATAATAAATCATTATTGATAATATTTTAATACCCACCAAAACAGCTCCGCTA
>CAUHTR010000271.1:0-24018 GCA_959609185.1 Schmidtea polychroa
ATAATGTACGAATGAAAATTGGTAAAGGCTGTGAAGGGATGAAAGCTGTTAACAAGTATAATAATAATAATAGAAAATTGCCAACTAAGTATAAGACTGAAATATACAGAAAAGCAACTGATTCTGATCTTTATACTACTCCTGAGAGCTTTTGTGAATATAAATACATTTCGCTCTAACTGCACTGATGCGTAACTATGTTCCACTTGTAATGATCCAAGTAATGATCCAATAGCAAAAACTGTTATAAAAAGTTAGCCCGGATAGAAAATAGAATAACTCTAGAAATTATGAATGAAGTCATATAATATTTGGCTTCTCTGTGTGTTATTTATCAAAAACGCAGTTTAACGCCATTGGGTGCATTTCATTTAGCAAGAGGAAAAATGAACAAGATTAGAGAACAATACCTTTGTGAAACTATTTATTGAAGTGATAATGTCAAAGGACCTTTACAACGAAGCCAGGAAGAAGGCCGGGAAGTGAATACCGGGTCTATTGTTACTTTCATACGAATTCTGTGGAACGAACTGGCAGATAGATTCCCTGAAAATCAAATAGAAAATGGCCGTGTTTTGATTGTAGTGCAATTGGAAAGTGCAGTTTTGATTTTGACATAGATCAAGTTCGAAAATTATGTACAAGATAGAAGGACCAAATTGATCACAATTCCGAAAACATAATAAAGCAGTCCAATGATTTAAAATTGTTTATTAGATGTTTAAATCCTACAATTAATATTCAAAGTGCTCAGTCTACAGGTATTTTGAATGTATTCAAATAATTTAACTTGTATATTTAATATTTGGGATGATGTTGTTTTTTTATTTTTTATATAAAAATCAATTTTTAATTTTTAAATTTATTTTTTATATTAATTTTTAAAAAAGATTATGTGTATGAGAATGTTAACAATTTTTGTGTGTTTTTAAAATTAAATAAAGTTTTATATGATTAAAAAAATGTTTTTCGAAATATCATTAAAATATCTTTTTGATACAATTTTATTACGATTATTAATAGTTAATTTGTTTGAATATTATTATTTTCAATTAGTTGTGATTAATACGATTCCTAGCCCTAGTCATTTTAGTTGTATGGTGTTAAGTGACTTAATTAAACGCCGTGTTCCATGATCTCACTTTGCAATTAAACAAAAACATCGATATATTACTGATTTATAGTCTTCAAGTATTCAATAGTATTCAATGGAAACAATAATCAGTGGTGAAATTTGAAAAAATGTTATATATACTTATAATTTATTTCTATATTTAGTAATATTTAATAGCCAATAATAATTTTTTAGATTATTAAATTAAATTCTGAATGTTTAAATTTTAAAAATAATATATTAATTTAATTATAATTTTTAAAAATAATTAAATGTTTTTATTAAATAAAAAGGTTTTTATATAATTAATAAATTTGTTTAAAATCCTTAATTTACAAAGTTATTATATCCAACCTGATGATGACAGGAATACTGTTGAAATATATCGTGAAAAGAATGTTTGATTGGCGTTATCTTATAATAATAATTTAAATTATATTCTTTCTATATTTCTATCCTAATTCCTAAATTCATTAAAATTTATTTCCTAACTGAATGTCGCCTGATACCAGGTAATACCACGTTCATATAAGATTTTTCGTATGTGTTTTGGCTTTGTTTGAGCTTAAATAATTCTATTCAATTCTTTAGATTCATAGGGATTCTCTACTAGTGAAAAAGAAATAACGCTTCATCATTTAAAGGCGCAGCCATAATTAGAACACTTAAACATTTTATTGTTCATATTGATTGGCCTATTTATAGGTTAACAAATAACCAATCATTCATCTGAATTAAGCTTTACACAAATAGCGTTTCTATAGAATGGAAGTTGTAATTAATTATTAAAATGCCGTCATCAAACCCTTGTTCACCAGTTATAAATATTATTTAAATAATAATAGAAAGTAATTATCATTACTGAACACTTTCAGCTGAAGTTCAGTCATTTCTGTTGAATTAGGAGGATGACATTCAATCAAGTAAGTCCCAGACCATAAAGGAATGGCAAGAGTAATATTGCCTCCGGCAATATTCAATTGATGCGATCCAGTTTTCAACCGACAAGTTGAAGGAATAGTGTCCACTAACACCCGGTGCTTGAAATATGTGACCACAATGTAATCTTTATAGTAAATTGTGTAATAATCCATATGTGGATAGTATTGGAATGTAAGGTTTGCTAGAAGTTGGCAGACATCAATCACACTTACTCAATAAAAACTGTATATATATGCAAATGAAAAATTATTAATTTCCGTTTTTAAGTCATGGCTTGCTCAACCATGAAATGCTTCATCATCCGGCTCAACTTCAACGTAATTCAAAAGACCGCTTGTTTTATTGATCCTGAACTAATGCCCTTCCAATGAGCATAGAACTTATAGGTAAATCTAACTTACGAATCTATAGTACTTTGGCTTATTATCTAGGTTTACTTAGTTCTCCTATATCACTTAATGCGTAAAATAGCTACTGAATTCTCTAACGGAATTTTTATGTTTCTGACAAGCTGGTGGAGGCTACTCTAAGTTTTAGTTGAAGGTAGATTTTGTATTTAGACCCATTTCAAAACCATTGTCTTGGAATAATCCTTGCATATGAAAAAATCAAGACTTGATTAAGGTTATCTTAAAAGAAAAACCAGACTTGAAGGGTTCTTCTCCGTTTAGTTTGTGTCACCAGGATATTATAAAACTATAAACCTGGCAAAGGTTCGATTGCTCTAATAAAATCCCGTTATCAGTAGTATGATGTAAGGACTCCAGGACACTTTCAAGGTCATCCCAATGTCCAGATCAAATATAGGTCAATTGAATCATTTATTTATTTATTTATTTTTTTAAATTTTTATTTAATTTCTTATATTTAATTTTTTTATTATGTTTTTATTTTAATTAATTACTTTAGTTAATTTTTAATTTATTACATTTAATTAATTAATTATTTTATTAATATTTTATTTTAATTACTTACGTTATTTAATTGATTTTTTTTCGGTTTATCTCCATCAAAGTCATCTCCATTCACACATCTTTTAATAATACTATCCACTTCAGTCTGATCTTCTAACCATCTGAACTCACCAACAGGAAGTTTTTGTGACAGAGCCCATCCATATAAATTATTAACTTCTAGGTATGACATTTGTGTTGATTCATCAGCTTCAACATGGTGTTTGCTGAAAAATGTTATTCCACCACGAATACCAGCTTCAAATAAACGGTAAAGCTCTGGATCTTGAATAAGTTCTATCGGTTCAGCTAACTGTTAAATAGCTGATGCCCAACTATATCCAGGTATGGAAACAAACGACAGAGGCTCAAGTCCATCTTCGTCAAATGTTTTTTCTCTGAAAGCCTCAAAAATATCTGCTAATAGAAAAACATCCAACTTGAGATATACTAGCATGTAATCTAGCAATGTCTCACAATTGTATTGCTGCCAGATTCAATTTGCATGTATATAATCTTCTTGACTAACTCCCTCCCGAATTGGAGGTACTTCTGTTATTGACTGTAAAACATCCATTGATGTAACCATATCATAAGGAAAAATGGTTGTACAAGTCATCATCTGTGATTCGAAAACATCTGAGGTCAGTGGAAGGCATGGCAAGTTTTTTGATAAATTTGGCAAGCTGCTATTTAAAAATTGTAAAGAATCAATGAATCTAATTCTTCTGTCTTTCGATGTCGCTGTAAGTGTGAGAAACTTTTCTTTTGATTGTGGAATAACATTTAAATTCCAATCTGGGAATTTTGCAATTCCATATTTTAATATATAATGAATGTCAAGAGATAAACCGAAAAAAAAATCAATTAAATAACGTAAGTAATTAAAATAAAATATTAATAATATAATTAATTAATTAATTGTAATAAATTAAAAATTAACTAAAGTAATTAATTAAAATAAAAACATAATAAAATAATTAATTAATAAAATTAAAAAAAAATTAAATAGAAGAAATTAAATAAAAATTAAAAAAAAAATAAATAAATGACTCAATTGACCTATATTTGATCTGGACATTGGGTATCCTGGAGTTCTTACATCATACTACTGTTATCCTTCCGCAAAATAACTTCCACTTTTTAATTTTAAAAGAGGATTCTGAATAAAACCAGAACTGTAAAGGGACGTTTCGTATATTTAAAAAGAATAAAATAAAATTTTTGTTTTTATTATCCTTCTTCTGTGACTTCCTTGGCGTTAATTTGTCTCACAACATTTTGTTCCAGGAATACTAAAAATCTTTTTGTAAACACCATAGTTCTGGAAAGGTCAAGTCTATATCAATGATGATAATTTCTTTTTATTTTTTTCCTCCCTTTGACAAATGACTACCCCTATATCTTCTACAGGTAACAATTACTTTGTTTATTGGAAAGTGAAATGAGAAAGTTTCATTTGCCAAAAGAACTTTTGGGTTTAATCAACGATTAAAAAAATTAAAAGGTAAACTTCATAGGGTATTACAGTGAGTAAAAAAGATGAAATATTGTCCCTACAAACCTTTCAAATCGTAGCATTGGGTATTCAGAAAGATCGGTGCATATCGGCATGTAAGGCATAATTTTATACCTCTCAACGTTAACCTTCTTGCAACTTCCATTCCAGAAGGTCTCCATACATAATCAGATGGGTTGAGTCCAATTACCCTTTTGTATATTTTTGAGAATGGTACAAATTTTGGGATATAAATGCATTCGATTAGTGAATCATAAATGTAGTATAAGGTAGGTCCAGGAGGTATAATATGAGATTTGACTGTGACATCTAGTACAACAAAATAAATAAATATCATGTTATTTATGACAAAAAGACATTTTATTCCTAAAGTTTTATATATTTTTAATTCATACCTTTGTATAATAAATTTGTTATACTAAATGAGTTTCAATTCAAATTCGTTGTTAAACCCCTTTGGTGGGTACGCCGATGGAAAGGTGGTGAGTAATGACTTTTAGTCTGTTGCTTTGAAGGCCTCCACTTTTGACTTTTCTTGATAATTTTAAATTGGTAGGATGATTGAGATTCGAACAATACTGATAAAAGCTTTTTATTTTCTGAATAATCTTTCTTTGTGATCTGAATATGTAATGTTGATTGCTGTTAGTTATTGTTATTATAAATGTTGCAATTTCCAATCTTAATGATTTTGTAGTAAGTGTTTGTGTGTGCACTAATAACATTTCCATTTTTCATTCAATTGGTTAATAATGACCTTTTGTTAGTTTGTTTTAGTTTTCTTTAATAATTTGGTCAAAATGTTTAACAACAAAAATTATCTATAATAAAAATATGAGTTAAATAACAACAAAATATAAGTAATTTTTAATTCATAATAATATTGTTTCCTACTGATATAATGTACTCATTCAGGTGAAAATAATATGACTCTCAATCAGAACGTGAAATGCTTTGAAACACATTGCAAAGGGTAATAAAATCATATTCAAGTTATGGTTGACAGAACGAACATGGTTTTGTCCACTTGGAAAATACTTTGATAGGATTTAAAAATGAACTATAGGGTTATAGAAATAAAATGTTATGACCGTGAGAACATATATTTTCACACGCTTCATTTACTTTATGCATCTTATATTGTCCATAATAAATCCTAAGTTTTGTTTGTCACAAGTTGAAAAATCTTTCAACATCAGTAGGTAAAAGTGCACTGCATGACTCATCGTTACCCCGCCCACGGTGAGTCATAAATGACGTCATCGATGACTCATAACACATGACTCATCAAGGGTGACTCATTTCAAATTTAAATTTCCAAAGGTCAGATAAGGTCAAACCTTCACTCAAGGGTATCATTCGAAAGGTATTTGAGAGGTCTATCTAATGGTCATACCCTCGAAGGTATATATCATTCAAAAAGACTTTTGATGGTGATTTCGGGGGTCCAAGGGTCGAAGTGTCCAAGATTAAAAAATTTTAAAACCTTATAAAATACATATCAAACAAAAGTTAATTCAAAGATGAGTAGGATAGTCCAAGTTTGAAGGTCAAAGAGTTCAAGGATCCAAGGTTTAAATTTTTCAAACCTTATAATATACATATCAAACAAACAGCAATACAAAAGTACTCATCGATGACTCATTTATATTTTGAACAAACACAATGACTCATCATTTTCAGAACAAAGACATCTGTTTTCAGAACAAAGACAATGGCGCGCCCATGGGATTTATTATTTATTACTATCAATAGTATTATTATTATTATTATTTTCGAAGATATTTTCAAATTTATTATTAATATTATTTTTATGATTATTTAACAAGGTCATTTAAATAAAGACCATGACTCATTCGCTGAGTCATCAAGGTCGTTCTATTTTAGTAACAAAGACATCTATTTTTAGTAACATTTTTGATCCGATGACTCGCCAAGGTCGTTCTATTTTTAGTAACATTTTGGATCTATTTTTAGTAACATTTTTGATCCGATGACTCGCCAAGGTCGTTCTATTTTTAGTAACATTTTGGATCTATTTTTAGTAACATTTTTGATCCGATCACTGATCAATAACTCATCATTAAAGTACATATGACTCATCATTTTTTGAACAAAGACACTAATATTTTCGAAGATATTTTCAAAATTTATTATTAATATTATTATTATGATTATTATCATCAAGTTTTAATTATCAAGGTCATTTAAACAAAGGCCACGACTCATCCGCTGAGTCATCAAGGTCGTTCTATTTTTAGTAACAAAGACATCTATTTTTAGTAACATTTTGGACCTTTTTTTAGGTCAATAAAGTACATACGACTTATCATTTTTAAACAAAGACGATGACTCATCAAGGTCATTAAAGTGCATATGAATCATCATTTTTTAAACAAAGATATTCTTCTTCTTCTTATTATTATTATTATTATTATTATTATTATTATTATTATTATTATTATTATTATTATTATTATTATTATTATTATTATTATTATTATTATTATTATTATTATTATTATTATTTGGATCTTATAATTTTGTTGGGTTTTTGGTTAATTTAAGTCGGTTCCCTCTGACTCCTCGTGTCCTTTAAATCAAAACAATAACGACCCAACGTATATTGAAATTACAAAATTCACAATCTTTTCCTCACCACTTTACAATTAATAATCAAAGTTACGTTTGACCGATTCTCCGCTCGGCGTTGATGCTTTGTAAATAAATAATATTCACCTTTTATTTCTTTAGATGCTCTTGACCCACGTTTTCCTCTTTTTCTGCTTGATTTGATTCTTTTTCACCTTTTCGTATTCCTATTCTATATCTTCTTTGCCCTAATCTCCTTAATTCGTTTTTACCTATTCCTAACTCGGTTTCTTCTAACCCTAGCTGAAGCAAAATGCCGATTTGCTCTGATTTTCTCTTTCCTTATATACTCCTCGAAATCGGGATGACAAATAGTTATTGCCGAGCCAATCTTTCACTTGACATTTGCTTCCACGTATCTGCTTCGGCTGTCACCCATAATGGTCCAACGAACAAAGATAATTAATGGCCCTTCCGGCCTTTCTACACGCATTATCTTCTCCTTGCTCTTTTCCAATTAATCATTGGGTCAAGCTAATGGGCCCAAATCTTCCTTCTGTTTACTTTTCTACTTGTTTACCCAGCTCGGGTTTCCTTCATCTCTCGGGCTCTCCATTGGCTCGGGTTTCCCATTAACTCGGGTTTTCTATTAGCAAATTAATTAATTAATTAACGTTTTCTGTTTTCACACATTTGAATGCTTTTCGACCCTTCCGAACCATTTTCTGATAAATCCCTAACCATCATCTTGTTGACCATTAGCTACTCTATACCTGTCCCGTTTTCCCCATTCGATTTCGATGATTCTTTAATTTATTGATTTTTCTCGGATTTCCGGATTCTTGCCTTTCGTAATTGCTTTTGGCATTTTCTAATACTGCTTCCATCACACTTTCCTTTACTATCGATTCTGTGCATGATCCCGCTTTTATTTGTCTTTTCTCTTCACTTACATTTCATTTAAATTTATTTTAATTTACGGACCTCAACAATTTTATTTTCGATGTTTTAATAACAATTTTATTATTTACTTAAATATTCATAAAACTTAATTTCTGCATCAATTTACGATTTTCAATATTTGATGATTATTTTCAGGAACATTTTCATGATTTTCAACGTTTTCATCATTTTTTAACATTTTCATCATTTTCTATATTTACAATTAAATAAAATTCATATTTTGAAGAATTTTCTATGGATTTTAAGAGAATTGATATATTAAAGGACTGATATATTAAAGTCGGTTGGATTTAGTGAAGGTAATATATAATTTTTAAAGGGGTGTTTAAAATGGTAGAAATATTTGGTGAGGGATCGGTTAAGGTGGACATGTTTTGAAATCTCTATTTAAATCGACAATGTTCTTATTGGTAAAATATCAAATTTTCAAGGGAAATAGTCAGTATTTAGCTATGAATTAATAATAATTCCAGTGAAATTATATCGTTTTAGAGGTTTATTAGGACGTTATGAATGTTACTGCACAGTAATTTAGATTTATGTTTTAGAACAAGTTTTTATTAATTATCCAATGTTTTATTAAGTCGTTTAGGGTTAATGATCTATTTACTTGGTTTTGACAATGAAATATTTGAAATATTTAGAATTAATTGGAATCGATATCAAAGGTTATTTCTTTATATTATTTTATTTAAGAAGTTATTTTATTCATTGTGGGGATATCAGTGAAGGAAATTTATGATTTTAATTAGATTTCTAGAAATTAAATCGGTTGAATATTAAGGGTAAAATCCATTGAAGGAATATTGTTATCGGATGGATAGATCTTCCAGTGATATTTTGCTAAATTACTTTTGTTAAATATTATTTTAAATGACTAAAAATGACAAAGTTAACCAATATTCTTAAATTATTCGCACAAAATATCCATGTTTTAAAAAAATTACTCAAAAATCCCTATTTAAAAATGTTAACCTATACGACCATGTATTTCCCACAAAGATATATTACACCCAACGATCATCTCATTAAATTAGAAAACAATTGTAACCCTATATTTCTAACTAATAAGCACTTTAATTGGATAAATGATAACCAACTGATCATGTTTCTATTATAACTATGACTCCTTTAAATATTTTTTCCTCGAACAAAGATAGAAATTTACTCCAAATGATAAAGAATTTCTACCAAAATTATCAATAAATATATTAATGACCATGCATTTCTGACGAAGTTATATTAACTTTTGTAATGAACAATAGATGAATAAATTATCAATATAATGCTAAATATGCATATCTTACCTTTTGCTAAATATTATTTTAAATAACAAAACATGACAAAGTTAACCAATAAATTAGTCGCTCGAAATAAGAATTCGGTAAGTTATATTCAAATTATTCACAAATTTCTGATATCTATGATCATCCATTTCTCACTAAATTACCTAAGATAGACTAGGAATATATATATATATATATATATATATATATATATATATATTGTCGGATAGACTAGGAGTATATATATATATAATAATAATAATAATAATAATAATAATAATAATAATAATAATAATAATAATAATAAGAAATTTGAAAATAATTTTGAAAATGATAATAATAATACTTTATAAATAAAATAAGAATTTTGAAGAAAATAATGATGAAAATATTGAAAATCGTGAAAATTATGAAAATGTTAAAAATCATGAAAATATAGAAAATGATGAAAATGTTGAAAATGATGAAAACGTTGAAAATTATGAAAATAATCATGAAAATAATCATCAAATATTGAAAATCGTAAATTGATGCAGAAATTAAGTTTTATGAATATTTAAGTAAATAATAATAAAACATCGAAAATAAAATAATAAGAACTTCGCAAATAATAATAATGATAATAATAATAATAATAATAATAATATCTTTGTTTAAAAATGATAAGTCATATGTACTTTATTGACCTTAGTGAGTCACCGGATCAATAATCAAATCAAAAATATTACTAAAAATAGAATCAAAATGGTATTAAAAATAGATGTCTTTGTTACTAAAAATAGAACGACCTTGATGACTCAGCGGATGAGTCATGGTCTTTGTTTAAATGAACTTGATAATTAAAACTTGATGATAATAATCATAATAATAATATTAATAATAAATGTTGAAAATATCTTCGAAAATAATAATAATAATACTATTGATAATAATAAATAATATTGAAATTAATAATAATAAATAATAATAATAATAATACTATTCATAGTAATAAATAATAAATCCCATGGGCGTGTCATTGTCTTTGTTCTGAAAACAGATGTCTTTGTTCTGAAAATGATGCGTCATTGTGTTTGTTCAAAATATAAATGAGTCATCGATAATACTTTTGTATTGCCGTTTGTTTGATATGTATATTATAAGGTTTGAAAAATTTAAACCTTCGACCCTTTGACCTTCGAACTCACCTATGAATTACCTTTTGTTTGATATGTATATTATAAGGTTTTAAAAATTTTGAACCTTGGACCCTTTCGAGGTTATGACCTTTGATGGTGTTTCGACCAGTCAGAGGGGGAATGTCACTCACCTCTGACTGGCAGTTTGTTTGACGTGTCCTTTTGTTTCGCGTCTGTGTGCGCGGTATGATTTGATCGAATATGGTTGGGGTGCGCACACAGACGCGAGAAGTAGGTTTTATTTTTAAATTGTGATTATTATATGAATTTTGTGGAAATTTAGAGTTGTTTGTCTGAGGCAAGAAATTGGAATTTTGTTCTGGAATTGTGAAATTTTGAAGTTTGGAATTTGCGATTTGTTATTTTTTGTACGATTATAATTGTTTATCTGTTTATCGAAACCGGAACGTTGACAATAATTAAATGGATCCAGAGTATGACTATTTATTCAAGTTTCTATTAATTGGAGATTCTGGTGTTGGAAAATCTTGTTTATTACTCAGATTTGCAGATGATACTCATACTAAACGTTACATAAGCACAATTGGAGTTGACTTTAAAATCAGAACTATTGAATTAGATGGTAAAACTATAAAATTGCAAATATGGGATACAGCAGGTCAAGAAAGATTTAGAACTATAACCTCGTCTTATTACAGAGGAGCTCATGGAATTATTGTTGTGTATGATGTTACCGATCAAGATTCGTTTAATATTACTGAAAGTACTGGAGGTGTTATGACTGGTATGATCCCTGATTGTCGATCTCAAGTATGTCGTGCACAAATGGAAGCAGCTCGATTTAAATCTAAAATTGGATATGAAATGCCTTGTGATATAATATGTCGTTGTATTGCGGATATTAATCAGCTCTATACCCAATCGGCTGAGATGCGACCATTAGGTTGTTCAATGATAGCATTATCGTATGAAGTTGAAATGGACAAACCGTTATTATTCAAAACTGATTGTGATCTTGTTGTGATCTTTATTAAATTTAATCATGGTTCTGATCTGATGTTCGTCAAGTTTAATCAGATGGTATGACCATCATACTCACCTTTGATTTACCTTTTATTTGACATGTATATATCTATATGTATAATTTTTAAAGGTTTTGGACCCTTTGAAGGTTTGAAGGTTCAGGACCATTCATAAACCTTTGAAAGTATGACCATGATACTTACACCTCAAATACTTTTTGTTTGATATGTATATTATAAGGTTTTAAAATTTTTGAACCTTGGACCCTTGGACCCTTGGACCCTTTGACCTTCGAACTCACCATCAAAAGTCCTTTTGAATGATATATATATTATATGGTTTGAAAAATATTTAATTTTGGATACCCTTTGAAGATTATTGACCCACCATATACCTTCGAGGGTAAGACCATTAGATAGACCTCTCAAATACCTTTCGAATGATATATATATATATTATAAGGTTTGAAAAAATTTGAAGGTTTTTATCCTTTGAAGGCCGAGGACCCACCATACACCTTAGAGGGTATGACCATCGTATTTACCTCTCAAATACCTTTCGATTGATACCCTTGGGTGAAGGTTTGACCTTATTTGACCTTTAGAAATTTAAATTGGAAATGAGTCACCCTTGATGATTCATGCATTATGAGTCATTGATGACGTCATTTATGACTCACAGTGGGGCGGGGTAACGATGAGTCATGCAGCACAGTTGTACCTACTAACATCTTTCATATCAGAATACCCAAAACTGAGAAGTCTTTCTATTCAATAGATCCAATTACTTTAGTGGCAGATTAACCTTTCGAATATCTAACTGTAGAAAGTTAAAGGTATTCAATTCTTCTGTTTTATATACTCTGATGACACTAACTACTTTATAACTAGCTACTTTGAAACTTTATTTCCAAAGACACAGCAATTAATTTTATTGGTATATCCTTTAAGTACTTGGTTATAATTATTTTTCTTTCTTTTTCAATAAATATTTTGATAATGATTCTTCTTCTAGCATTGCCCCTCAAAATATTTTAAAATTTTAGTATGCAATTGAAACTAGCGAAATCCTTTAATTCCCAGGACATTACAAGATCAGTCCGAAACGATATTATTATGAATTAAAAATGAATTATTTTTTTTAATATCGAAAAAATGATAGCCCATTTTTAGTTAAAACTTGAAAACGGCAAACAAACGAAATATATTTCAAGGAAATTATCCTCATCACCAGCCTGTCATCAACAGTTAAAATTCGAGACAATAATGACATAATAGTAATGATTTAATGAGTTATTTAAATAATCTCAATAAATAGTGATTTAATAATTAATGCATCACATAAATTTCTTTCCCGCTTATTATAATAATAATTAATAATAATTAATAACAGTAATAATTTAATAATTATTAAAGATTTTATATAAAATTTTAAAAGGTTTTAAGTTAGTTGCACTTTTACACATTTTCCTATGTTCAACTATATGGCTCACGCCTTTCAATCATTATGTCCTTGAATTCATGAATTTTGTATTTTTACTCTTGGCTTTATTATATATAATTTTGTTATTAAGCATTTTGACCAAATTATTACAAAAAACTGAAAAATCCTGTAAATAAATAATTTCATTGAAAAGTGAGGTGAAAGTTAGATTTGAAGAGTTCGTATCAAGATCATTAAAAGAGTTCTTGTATTCATTCAATAAGAAATGGAAAGTTGAAATTAAATCTTAATAACAATAATAATAAAATTACTTTGAACTTTAATTTCGAGGAAATAATTGCTGGAAGTTTGAGGAAACGGACAGCGGAATATGTATATGCCACTATCTAGGTATTTCATCAGTTCAATGACCGACCCAATTATCCTTATATGCGTTGACGCATTAACGATAACACAGTCAGCCGTGTAATTCTTCCCTGACATTGTGAAATATGTCATGATTCGGAATTTTTGATAAAAACTCATGAAAATTGTTAATTTGGGATCATAAATCAGGTCCACTGTTGCTAGAATAAAAAGGTTATTGAAAATAAGTTAATTCTTGTAATTCTGTTAAAACCGGGATCATTTTTGCTAAATAAATAATTTGTACAATAGCTCCCTTTGATCCCCCACCCGCAACCCCTGATTTATCATTAGATACCGTCCTAAAATGCACTAAAATAAGTTACAAAACAATTTAAAAAAAATTTTAAAATCATTTTAATAAAATAAATATTAAAATCTTAATTAGGTTAAGTGAGAAATAAAATTTAAAACTAAATGGACTCGAAAATACTTCCCAAAGTTTTGGTGGAAAGGCTTAAATTCTAATTAAAAATATCAAATTTATACTCGACCTAAGATATTTTTTAAAATTAAAAAATTAATTTATAAATAAATCTGTATTTAACATATTTACTATCTCATTGAAAATATTTTAAAATCATTAAAATTTTTTTTAAAAATACTAATTTAAAATTTTAAATAATAAATAACGACGATGACAGGAAATCTGCCGAAATATATCGTAAAACGAATATTTGAGTGGCGCTTTCTTATAATTAAATAATGCTTAGACAAAATTTCAGTGCTTTCTAAAAATCGTATTTTCTCTATTAAATAATTCATAAACTGAAATTAATTAAATGTAAAATTTTTAATTATTTCAAATAATAAATTTGAAATAAAAATCAAAATAAAATTTCTCAAAATAATGCAAATTATTTAGAAAATTTATAAAATATGAAAGTAATTTTTAAAAAAATAATAAAAAATAAATTAGAAATTGAAGATCAGAAATAAAATTGATAAAGGCAGAGTTGAAAATTTGTGTTGTATAAAATCCAATTTTGGTCTTTTTTCAGAATGGGAATAATTGAAATATAATCAATGAAAGAAAACAGATCAAAGGTGACCAAAGAAATAAAACATAAATTGATTGTTTATGAGATAGTTTGAAATCTCCATAAACAATGAAAAATAAAAATATTTTATAAATTGTAAAATCATGATACATGTTGAGAATATCTAAATAATAAAATTAAATGTGTTTAATGAATAATGTGATTAGGAGAAAGTATATCAAATGGAGGATATATCGTTCCAGAATTCTAAGAAACAGAAGTGAGAAAATAAAAATTAAACGTCGATATACGACAAGGTCATTCTTAATTAACTAGTACAATTTAAAAATGAAAAACGAAGCCAAAATTAATTGTAAAATGGAATTGTTTTATCTTGACAGATTTTGCGAGATAACGAACAACTCACCGGAGAAGTTGAAAAATAAAGAGACAACCAAATAAAATTTTATATTTGATCGCTGTCAGAGATAATAGAGGAATTTGGGATGACCGAACGGAATTTGATCGGAGCAGAAATAAAAAAAACAACACAACTATCTGTAAGTGTTATTGGATAGCATAGTATAAAAGCAAAACACAACAAAAATGGAAGACTAATACGAGAAACAAAATTAAAATGAAACGAAAAATCGAAGACAAATTAAATTTCGAAATTATTGAGAACACATTGTCAGATCAGATAAACAGTTCAAAACCAATTATTAAAATTATTTATCGCAAGTATCGAGTATTTTGAAATCAAAGCAAGGAAAGCAACTAGATCGATTCTATAAATTATTTTAATCAAACGCAGTAATTAAATTGTTAATCAATTGTACTCATCAATAATAGTTTATATTGTATAGAATTCCTTATTGTTGTATACCAATTTCACATTTCACTAACAACCATAACAAATATAGCCAAAAACTTAGAAACAAAAAAGAAACCGACTCATCATTGCTGTAATGAAACTCCATTAAAACCCTCGCGTCATTTTTTTCTAAAATTTTAAACTGGGACGAAACGGGGGTCCAGAAAACTTTTTTTCGGACACCGGGCCAATGACTTGAAAACCGGGACATCTGGTAACACTAGTAATATTAAAGTTAAAAATCGCTTGGAAATATTTAGATAAATAAATAATGAGATCCATTCAAACCACTTACAAAATTTTAAGAAATTTTAAATATAAAAGTTTTAATAGCAAAAATGTCATTATTTAGGCCTTTGAGTCCCGAAATTTTTTTTCAACCAATGTAAAGTTATTTTGAAGATTACTTCATGATAATCATTTTACACATTTAAAAAATTTGACAAAAAATCTTTGCTCAACTTTCCTTTACTCTTTTCACGATTCTTGCTGAAGTGAAGGCATCTCAAAATATCATAAAATTGATTTCTTGAATCAGGTGACATGATTTCTAGATGGGCAAAGCGGGACAACTTTGAAGGAAGTGGGTATCAACAAAAGTTTTCATATAGAATAAAAAAAATATGGTAATATTTTTTGATTTTTAACATAAGTCCAATTTATAAATATAAAGAATTGTATAATATTTTATTCCTTGACATATTTTTTATTTGAGTGAATTTGTTTCAGTAGATTGTTGTCATTTTATAAAATATTGTAAAAATTTTATTTTTATATTTCTAACACGAAGTATGTCATCTGAGAAACAAATACAATGTAACTGGGTAAGAAAAGCAATATGTTAGTCTTAATAGTCCATAGGATTCTTAGAATGCAAAACAATGATTTTCATAAATATAAAATTTAACTTAATTCTAAAAGTCGGGACTTTTGCAAAACGTGGCGGGACGCGGAATAAATCGTGAAAAATCGGGACTGTCCCTCCAAAAGCGGGACGTCTGGTCACCTTATGTTAGAAGTAATGGATCCAATGTGCTTTCATTTGCCTTATCGATAACATTCCGGTAAGAAATACCAGCGCAAAGAAAGAATACAATTCCCCATTTGTTATTTTTCCCCAGTTAGATAGATGCATATTTGGTTCTGGTTTTAATATCAATTTGTTTCACGCACGATTTGATTCATCATTTCTTCATCGAAAAAATGTTCAAATATATCAATTGGGTTCAGTTCAACATGAATACACAGACGAGGTAGTTCAAAAAATGCATGAATTATCGGACCCAGATCCACACCCGTCCAATCATTTATATCTTTATAATATCTCTATAAATAAAAAAGCTAAGGATGCCCTCCATTCAAATTTTACTTATTTTTTTTATTTTTATTTATTTTTTTATTTTTTTTCTTTTCTTTAGTTTTGTTTTTTTTGCCTGGACATTTATTTTAACATTAACCTCACGTTCTAACGGGGTTGGTGAAGCGAAGCGAACAGGGGCAGAGCCCCTAGTATTTATTAAAATTCTAATTAATTCCTAAATTTTAATATTGATTAATATAATTATGCAAAGTGTAATTGATTAAACAAATGCACATTTGACATATTACATTTCATAAACGGGCAAATTATTAATTATTCGATAGAGGAGAGATTTTATACAGATAACATATCATGTTGACGATTGAAAATAAATTTTATGTTAAACTGACTGTATAATAGTAATGAATCACGGACAGACGCGCAAATCTGGTAAATTATGTATAATAATTACTCGGGAAACAACTATAAATTCATTTATGTAATTCCCATCATTGATAATATATATGTTAATGAGCCTACAATAATCCTAATTTTAGGCATCCAAATCGAAGGTTAGACATTATATGACAAACAAAATAAAGTTTGTCAAAATCGTATCACACGCGCGCCTCATTCGAAACATTTTGTAAATACTTTTCGATGGTGGTAGGTAAGCAAAACTTATATTCAACAATTGAGTTGCTTGAAAGAATGAAGGGGAAATGGGTGGTAAACAATTGGGAAAATATATTAACAAATAATCTAATTAATGAATATGGGACCTGTCAGATTGTATATATGATTAGCTTTCATGGTGGGGAAATTTGAACCGCATACCGCAATAACTCTCTGGTTCAATAGGTAATATAACGGCAGTATTTTAATCGTCATTTTCTCAGGAATATATGTATACTCATTCGGCTTCAAGCCTTTAATTTCCATTACGATGCTCTCGTTCCGGGCAAAGGGTTTATCAACGGTGCAAACAATCGAGTGCGGTTCCATGTAAAATAAGATATGTTTTCTTGGTGACATGACAAAATTAATAGTTGCCGCTGAAATGTTAATGAAATCACAAATCTGACGCATAGAAATTAAAGCAAGAAATTACACCAGGGCGTATAGCATTTGACGGCTGATGGCAGCTGAGGATCTGTGCAAGTGAAGCAAAATTGTGCCTGACATCTATTTTTTGGGTAACAAATTTTGTAATGTCTTCGACTTATAACTTTGTAATGTGACAGAGACGTTTTGGTGAACGCAAGTCCTGGGAAATTTGACATAGAGCTTATTGGAATCACCTGGCATATGACATCCATTGTGTCATCGTAGACCAAATAATAATTCACGTTTGGAATAATTTCAATGGAAATGTTTTGTTCTATTATTAATAATAATAATAATAATAATAATAATAATAATAATAATAATAATAATAATAATAATAATAATAATAATAATAATAATAATAATAATAATAATATTAATAATAATAAATAATAATAATAATTATTATTATATAAACATTGGGAATATTCTTACTTTTCAATATATAACATTTGGTAATATTTGTGCTCGGTATGCCGCAAGTTAGGCAGATTTGGTAATCGTTGAATGGGATATTAACTGCTAATGTTTTAATGTAGGGATTTACATTTGTATAATACAACGAATCAAGAAAGAATAGATCAAAAGAAAAATCAGTCAAAATAGAATTTGACGGGGTGACATTGCATGTCAATGTTGTAGGATTCACGAAAAATATGTTCGTGTTAATGGGGTAGATCTCAAATGTTGGGATATTACCTGAATGAGAAGATTTATTATTTAGAAAATAGGAACAAATATCATCAAATGTATTGGAATATAAAGAACAATGTTGACCAAATATAATCCTATATTCTATGCATTATTAAATCATTTCTCTCATAAATATTTCCTGTATAAGCCAGATTGAATAATCTATTCACATTCTCGGAACCAAAATCCTCTCCACATAACGCTGCCATGATTGATATCAAGGCTCAAATCATATACGAAATTATTAGCTGCAAGACTGGAAATGCCACCATAAAACCCTGATACTCCTCAATTTACCGTCAAAGTCTCTTGGAGCCTTTGTGTAAGCATACTGCTTATCGTTTCATGATATCTACTTTGAAAAGCTTTGAAAAGCTTCCCGTGATAAAGTCAACATAACCAAAAACAGAGAAAGGTAAATTACCCATAAACATATAACACTTGGAAATGCTTAAGATAATTGGGTTGCCACATGTGAAACAGAATTGAGCCTGAGATTGGATATTTGGAATGATGAAATGAAGGTTGTTGATCCTTGTCGTTCGGTTGCTATTGCTATTGAGCTTTATATCAGTAATGAGATTTTTGGTAACCAATTCATCGGGGAACACTCTACAATAGACATCCAGAAGAACAGTTGGAGGGTATACGTACTTACTATACGGATCAATTGAAAGAGAGATTGGAGTACCTATAAATAATAAGATAATGATAATAATAAGAAGAAGAAGAAACGATGACTTCTGAGAAATTATTATATTATATTTAAATTAAAGTAATAATTTTAAATTAATAACTTTTAAATTTATGTTAAGATATTTTGAAGAATCGACGTCTTATGAGATATTAGGTTAAAATTAAGTAAATCAATTACATTCATTTTTATGAAAAGCATTAATCTTTACAATTTAAATCAATAATTTATTAAATTTTTTTTAAATCTTAAGAAAATTAATTTAAAAAATTAAAAATATCAAATTTATGATTCACTTTTAGCAACTTACTTATTTTATTCAACAAATAACAAAGTTTGTTTCAGTGATTATTATTACAAAAAATCATTATTACACAACAATCATACACAACCTTTATCAAAATACTTTGACTATCTATTCTGTGTTGGTTTTAGATTTCCTATTAATTTTTACATTAAGTATCTATGTGAATAATAATATTTTCAGTATCATGTTTACTTGGTAACTAATACACACAAAATAATATCAGTTTTAAGTTTAATGTTTAAATTATCACACCCACTTGTAAGCCAATAGGTTCAACTGCATTGTGAGCAGGGCCGTGCCTGACCGGCGTTCATTACGTGCGCCGCACGCAGGCGGCCAAATTAAAAGGCGGCCTGACGACCAGAAAAAAAAATTAAAAAGCAAAATAACAATGTTAATATATAGTCATAGACATATATAATCGAAGTAAATTGTCAAATAGTTGAGTGTTGTTGTCAATTCGTCAATTTTAATCATTATCATTGCGCTCTATGGCGTACTAAATTTTTTTTAGCTGCGTCTATCACAGAATATTATTCTGTGCGCTTATTGGCGAGCGTATGCTGGCGCAGTGGCCGCATAGAACTCCGTGATGTAAGAATAAAGAGAGATGAACACTCTTTTTAACCCACGTGAACAGAGTACATCTCTCTTTATTCTAACTGATTTTAACCTTACTGAGTTCTACGGGTTCTACGCGCCAGCATGCACTCACATGCGCTCGGCATTGGCCATATCAGAATCAAGTGCAAAGTGCAAATTTATCTTTCACGTGTGTTCAGTTGCTCTATCTGGCTGTAGGTAAGTTTGGAGCGCGTGCGTGTGTGTGTGTGTTATAATATGTGATTTACCTGTCTGTCTATAGCACGGCAAGCGTCTCAGCTGCGTGGCAATAAAACCTTATTCAAACTCGGAAAGCGCTTGGGCAGATTCCCTCACCGCCTCACCCAACGCTTTGTTACAAAAGGTTGAAAAAGGTAATGAATTTACTTCTATAATAAATTAATTTCAATATAAATCCTTATTGATATTTTTAAACATTTTAGTAAAAGGCCTAAGAATGACTGGAAGAAAAACGAAAAGATTGTCTGGAGCACAGTATAAAAGAAAGCGAGAAGAAAAACAACATGTTGCTAAAAAATCTTTGGTTCACTAACCAAATATTTGGAAAAACCTCCAGAAATGCAAAATGCTTGCAGTAGACAAGCAAATCCAAGCAGTGAATTTTTTTCCAAGGAAAATGAATTATCTACCGAAAATACAAATGATAATGACAATATTAGTAGTAATGATGAAATAGGAGATATTGCAGTTACAAATATCGACGATATCACTGAAATTGATGAAGAATATTTTGCTATGTGTATAGAACTAAATGATCCAGCTTGCTAGCCTTTAACACTTACCAATAAAATGCTGGATATTTTAATTGAAAAAAGCCCTATTCAAAATATACAATCTACATATCGACTAAATGAATTTGGAAGATCATTTTCAAAGGTTTATTTCTATAGAAAACTGCCAAATGGTGAAAAATTTAATCGTGAGTGGTTAATCTATTCTCCAAAAAATGATGCCACATTTTGCTTCTGTTGTAAATTATTTGGCAAACAAGAAATAAAATTAGTTAATGAAGGCTTCAACGATTGGAAACACATATCTGACAACTTATCTCGTCACGAAAAAACATCGCTGCACATCGAAAATTACACCTGTTGGAAAAAATTGGAATTAAATTTATCGAAAGCGAGAAAACACGATGGTGTCAAATTGTCAGGCGCATGATATCTGTGATACAATTTCTAGCAGGACAGTGTTTAGCTTTTAGAGGTTCTTCCAGCAAATTGTACGAAAAAATAATGGAAATTTTCTGAAAGCAATTGAAATGATAGGAAAATTTGATGATATAATGGCAGACCACATAAAACGCGTACAAGAACCAATCGCTTTAAAGAACCACATGCCACATTACCTGGGAAATCGCTTTCAAAATGAAATAATCACTATCCTTGCAACCCAAATTCAAAAATATATATTAACATCAATAAAAGAGGCAAAATATTTTTCAGTCATTTTGGACTGTACGCCGGACACTGGACATATCGAGCAAATTACAATGATTATTAGGTATGTACATATTAAAAATTATGAAGTTGAAGTAAGAGAAAATTTCATTGGCTTTTATCAAGCTGAAAAATGTACTGAAGAATCTTTTTACGACTTCTTAATTCAAAAGTTAAACTATCTTGAATTAAATATTAACGATATGAGGGGCCAAGGATACGATAATGGGTCTAATATGTCCGGAAGGATTGGAAAAACGAATTTTGGACAATTATCCACGAGCTCTGTTTATGCCATGCAACACGAATACATTAAATTTGGCCATTAATAATGCAGCTAAAGTTTCGTTTTCAACGGTGGATTTTTTCAGTAATGTATCTGCAATATACAACTTTTTCAGTGGATCACCATTTAGATGGCAAGTTTTAAAGAAAAATGTAAAATCTTTAACATTGAAACAAGTTAGTGAAACTCAATGGGAAGCAAGAATTAAAGCGATTAGACCACTGCGAAATGAATTAGGTGAAATTTATGACAGCCTTATAGAAATAGCTGAGGAATCTTCAATGCCAACAGTTCGACATGAAGCTGAATGTTTGGCAATGAAACTTAAATCTTATAAATTTATTTCTTCAATAATAATATGGTAGGAAATCTTGGAAAAGGTAGATTTTATTAGCAAAATGATGCAGAAAGTTTCTTGGAATATCAGTTCGTGTGCTGAATCAATTAAGGAAGTTTTGAAATTTTTCAAAAGCATTAGAAATGACAAAAGTTTCGAAAATTATTTGCAGATTTCTAATGAACTTTGTAAAGCACTTGAAACAGAACCGGATTTTCCTGCTGAAATTAGTGTACGTCGCCCACATCACCGAAAACAATTTAGCTATGAAGAAGATGAAGATATTCAATTTACTCCAAAAGAACATTTTCAAATTAATTTTTTCTATGTAATACTAGATACAGCTATTTCATCTCTTACCACCCGTTTTGAAACTTTGTCAAATTTCGAACAATGTTTTGGATTTCTATACAAATTTATTGATATGGAACATGAGGAAATAAAATAAAGTTGTTTCGATCTCCATAATAAATTTAAAAATGGTGAATCTTGTGATATCAGTGGTGTAGAATTATATCAAGAGTTAATTTCTCTAAAAATTATCATAAAAGACAGAAAGCAGCCCGAAGAACTTATAAAGTTTTTATACAAATACAACTTGGAGACTTCTTTTCCACATTTCGCCACAAGTTTAAAACTTGTACTGACAGTCCCAGTATCTGTTGCATCTGGAGAGCGAAGTTTTTCAAAATTAAAAATATTCAAAAACCACCTGAGAACTTCAATGACTCAAGAACGTCTCAGTAATATATCAATTATTGCAATTGAAAGTGAAATTGCTGATTCCTTAAATATTGAAGGGGCGATTGAAGAATTTGCCTCTAAAAAATCGCGTAGAGTAAATTTTTGATTGTAATATCATAGATTTATAGATGTGCCAAAACATATTAATGTTTTATATTCAATGGTAATATGTACATGTACATTAAATGTATAAGTATAATAATAAACATTAAAAATGAAAATTTGATTTTTTTCTTTGATTTTGATGTTATCTCAAAGGGCGGCCATGCATACTAGCACGCAGGCGGCCATATACCCAGGCACGGCCTTGATTGTGAGTAATTATATAAAATTATATGTTAATTTAATAAATAATTCATTTAACTAAAAGAATTATTTGTCTTTTTTTCTGATGATATAAAAAAAGATTTTGTAAAATTTTCATTTAGGTTTTAAATTAGCAATTATGTTTTAAAATTATTTAATTTATTATGCAATTAATTTTGTGGATTGATTTACTTAATACCAATTAAATTACTTAACCTGAATCAAATTACTTACTCCAAACGGGCTTTAATAATTTTTAGACTTCTTAGCGACACATTATTTTTTCTTAATCAACAAAGTCTTTCCCTAATACTGATAACAATTAAAAATATTTAACTGCTATCACATTTATTATTTTTCTTAAACCTAAATTTTTTTATTGTTTTGTTTTGAATTTTAGAGGAAATTTGATTAAAAAAATTTTTTAATTTTTCAAATAAGTTTTATTTCGATTCAGTTTCTTTTTAACCAATTAGAAGTAAGAACAATGAAATAAAACAGAAGATCAAAAATCATTTGAAAATTGAAAATAAAAACCGTATATACTCGCTTATAAGTCAAGTAAATTTTAAGAAGTTTTTAAGTCCTAAAATGGAAACCCGCGTATAAGTCGAAATAACAAAAATAAAAAAAGGTTTAATGATTTCATTAAAAATTAATTTGTACGTTTTTTAAGTATAGTGTAAGTATAAGTCGAAGTGGTTATTTTGACTTGAAAATTTGACGTAAATTTCTCGACTTATACACGAGTATATATGGTAATAGGAAATTGAAAAGGACTATTTTTATAGTTGAAAATTCTTTCATTTTATTGAATATATAATTCTCAGCAAAAGGCTTAAATTATTATTTAATTGTTTAACATTTATTTAATGCTGCTACCAAGTCATCATAACTTTATGATAATAATAATAATAATTTAATCATAATATAGCTTATTTCAATTTT
>CAUHTR010000272.1:0-67500 GCA_959609185.1 Schmidtea polychroa
TCAATTGTGACTTAATTAAACTTTAATTATTACAGTCTTTTTAATAAATTATCGTGTGTATTGCGTGCTTAACATCTGAATCTATGTTTATTTATAATATTGATTTTATTCTATAATTGAATGAATAATATGCTGTAAGAATATAATCGTTGAATTTATCTAGTGTTCAAACTATTGGAAAATTTGCGAAAGGATAGGGAAGAAGCCCAAAAACAGGCCGAGGAGCTCCGCATACGGGTAGACAAGCTCAAGGGACGGTGCCGGGAACTAGAAAGCACCTGGTTTAGTCCCGAGGACATGAAAAAGAAGGTGGCGCTGGTCCTTCAACTGCAGACGCAAGCTGCGCAGGATCAGATGGAGATCCGGGCACTGAAGCTCCAGCTCCGCGCGTTAGAAACCGAGCGCAATGAACAAGTAGTTCATGGAGCCGCCATAAGCCAAATCCGGCCGTTGTCCGTGGAACTAGCCGCTATATACCCCCCGGCCGCGAAAGAGAAACCCAAAAGGAAGCGGTTAGGCCGAAATATTCGGGAAAAATTGAAGAAAGCTAGACTGGCCGAATACGAGCGGCAAGCAAACTCGTCACTAGCAGCCACGACGGAACTGGCCAGTCCCACCAATAAGCCTGTTTGAACTCATATTCGATTTTAGGTGTTTTGTCGTATTTGTATGTATTATTGTAGTCTGCAAATAATATGTTCCTTGTTAAATTAATGCACATTTGTAGTGATAGAGTGATGACTAGTATAGTTTGTGATTGCCTGGAAAATGAGAATTTGTGCATAAGGTTGGGAAAATAATTTTGATAAAGGGACCTGAGAAATCGGACATACGCCTTCTATCGGTAGTCCGTGAACCCATGGAGTGCTCGACAATTATAGTGCTTTGAGGCGCTCACTTTTTGCGAGTACTCAACCCTTGGTACAGTACCAACGTTGATCACTCAACGGGTACCAAGCGGAAAAACAACGTTGTATCCTGGGTTACGCTGGTAACAGCACTTAAACATTCAACCACCTGTAACCCACCAATATGCTAGAACCCATAGGCAGACCTTTAACTTGTTTATAGATATTTTGCTCAAAGGTAAAATCGATGCACGGAGAAAAACGAAAACTTTAAAGAACAATCAAATTTCAATAAAATCCTACACCGAAACGGATACCAAGGTGAGGACATTGAAAGAATGAATTCTACCCCAAGAAGATCGAGGGAATTAACACAAAAGAATCAGAAATATTTCTATCTGAATATACCATTCATCAGTGACATACTCGACTTCAAGATCCTGAAAGAACTTAAACGTACCGGTCTTTCAATTTGGATAGCATATAAATCTTGGACATTGAGAAGGGCTCTGGCAGGCAACATAAATAAAGAAAACAATTGCACAATGAAAAACTGCCAGACACTGAAAGATATGTGCTTTAGAAAAAACATCGTCTATTGCATCACGTGCAATGTATGCAATAAAATCTACATTGGAAGTACCCTCAGGACCTTGCACCAAAGAGTTAAAGAACATCTAGATCCTGGTGGAACATCCTCGTTGGGCAGACATCTCCGGCAGTGTCAACCAACAGAGGAAAGAAAAAATATTTCAATAGAAATCAGAGCTAATGGAAACATCCAAAAGAAAAATGTCAGATTCAGAGAAGCAATTCTCATCATAAACAAACAGACAAAGATCAACACTAAAGAAGAAATCAATGAAATCATGAATTTGATCTGTTGTCATTGACCTTGAGAATAACTGACAATATATAAAGAAATTAAAAAAATATAATAAATTAAAAAGTAATAATTAGAATAATATAGAAAATTTAAAAAAATAGGATTTGAAAATCAAAATTGACATTTATTGACATAAAACATCAGTCGTACCTGGATTATTATAATACTAACCAAATTTTTTCTAGAATAACTAGCAAAAATCACCAGCTATTCAACATAAAAAATGAAAAAACTGCACTTACCAACGCAGATGATCAAAGGGATTGGGTGGGGAAAAATAAAAGTTTTGCATATGGGCATTATATGGGAGGTGACTCATTTGCTGTTCAATAATTAGATCCGGATTCATCATTCTCGCAATTCAAAGAAACAGCTAAAGATATACCAGATGTTATTTAAATAAATCTTTGTTAAAAAATTTGTTTTTATTGAATTTTTTATGAATTAAATGTATAATATATTTTTAACTAATATATTTTTATATTTTGAACATTTTTGTCTCAGTTTTCGTAAATTAGTAAAAAAGAATAATAAGAATTACAGATAAGAATTAATAATTTAAATTTAAACTAAAATAAATTAAATTAAATAATAAAATAAAGAAATAAAATTATAATAATTTATTAATTAAATAAAAAGAATGAAATAAAAAGAAATAATTAATGAAAATATTTGTTAAATTCTGATTAATTATTGAGTAATAGGGGGGGGTTCCAAATTGCGGCCATGGGCCCATATCTACCTACTCCTACCCTCATCATCCAACACTCCAATTGTTGGTATTGAAACAATTTGGAGAGATTACAATCCTTTCGAAACTTATATTTTACTTTAGTTGTTGTTAGCTTCAACGGCATATTAAATTTCGCCTTTGTCATAGAATATTCAAGTGTTTTTTTATCATTTTTATTATAATGTTAATTCTTAACCCTTTGAATACCGGCGTGACCTAAATAGCCATCAATAAATCATTTGTTATGGAAAATTTTTATTGGTTATCAATAAATAAAAGTTTTCTGAATTTGTTATAAGTGATTTTTAATTCAGTGCTTTCTTTAATATTCTATCAAACTAATTCTTGTCAAACTATCATATTCCAGTTATTTTCGTTCATAGAATATTTTGCTATGCTATTTTTTGATGAAATCTTTCTATTTCTAATTTCTTTTATTGCCATGAATTCGAAATCGCCTACTTCTGGTTATTTATTTATGTTATATTTATGTTTTTTTGTGTGATATTTCTTGCTCTTGTTATTAACATTCTTCTTTTTCGTGTTGTATAGTCTATTTTATTGTATTTATTTGATGTTTTCTGATCACAAATCATGTTTATTTGGGTGTAAACTCAGTTTTTACCCAACAACAGTATGGGTGTGGCATTACAAGGGTAACTGTATCATTTCGAGTAGATTTTGCCTTTACAGTAAAATAAAGATACTATTCAAAGATACTAATTAAAGGGACCTAGAGAAACATTTTTAGAATACATGGAAAGACTTGGTGTTAGAACCTTAGACACCAATAGCCTGTTCTTTCCTATTCAATGGAGAGTACTGAAAGATATCTGTGATTATTTACTTGTTTACAAACAAGAGCAGTACACTTGAGGAAAGCATACAGCTTAGAAACCGGGGTTTTCAGGAATTTCAATAGCCGTCAAAGGACACCAAAAACAATAATATCTGACATTGTAAGCAATTTGATCGGAATTATTTTAAGTACAACAGACAGAACATGTAGGCACTCTGTGCATTCTTTCTACTAAAGCAATCGGTAATAGGTTATGAGATTTCAGAATAACTACAAAATGACAATTATAAATACACCAAAAAATATTATTTTTTATGACCACGTAAAAGTGAAACCGCGTAAATCGAGGAATTGGTGTACAATAATTTCATTTCTAAGAATAGAATTATTATTTATTTATTTCACTAATTTCCTTTCGATTAATAATTAAATAATCCAATCATTCTTTTAATCAAATTATAAAAATAAATTCACAAAGTTCAACAAATAAATTCATTTCAACAAAACTATGTAACATTTAATTAGAACAGTCACAAAATTTCGGTTTTATTGAAGGATTAAGTAAACGTTTTTGGGTGATATATATCTTTTGCAATTCTTTCATGGTGTTAGCAAAATCAAGTAATCGAACAGAGTTAAAGTTATTTAGCGAAAACTTTCCTTTGTGAGCATCCCAAAGATGTTTTTGGATAACTTCTTGACAAATATCAGGTAACTTATCATTAGATATATAACAATCAAAATATCCTAAATAATTTTGAAAACATATCTGGCATTTGAATTCATAAAGAATATACCGATAATTCATTTTATTAACATATTCATGAAATTCAAAATATAATTTATCTTGAAAATTTGCCAAACTTTAATTTGTAATATTACCAATAACAACAAAATAATATGAATAATATTTAAACAACTTCTTCGGGAATATTAAAATAGTCTTATCTAACAAATATTTAATTTAAATTTATTGCATTAAATCGGTTACTGTTGAATCTAATAAAAAAATTATAAATATATTTTTATATTATCTTTTTATATTATCTCTTATATTTATTTCTAATATTATCTTTTTTTATATGTCTAAATATTTGAATTTCCATCCATAACCTATTACGCGATCATTCAATTTCTTCAGGTGTTGAATAAGAACTTGAGATTTTAAGATTGGTTTAAACGCGTCAAAAAAACATAAACATGAAACATCAGCAAGTTGAATTAAATTATGATCGGAGACACCAAATAAAACAAAGTTAAAGTAAATAACATATTGAGAATCAGTAAACATATATAATTAAAATGACAAGAAACAACAGGTCGCAAGCCCCAACATAGTTCAAGCATCAATAACGCATTCAAAAAGTATTTCAACTCTAAAGAAAATAAATTATGAATAAAATAATGTTCGGTTTTATTAATTCAAGTTATTAATTCTGACTCCACTAGTCTCTTTAATTGAAAATAACCACTAACAAACTACCCAACGTATATTTGAATCACAAAAATATATTTCTCTCGACACAAAATAATCAATAACCAAAATTTTATAAGTTTGTCGGTGTTAATGAATTGACAAAAGCTAATATTCACCTATTTATTCACGGGTTTATTTTGACCAACTCTTTTTTGATTTAATTCTTTTTCACTTTTCTAATTATCTGCTGACTCTATCTTTTCGTTTTCCCTAAACTTCCTGATTGTCCTAAGATCGGTTTCTTCGCGTCCATAGCTAAGGAAAAATGCCAGTTTTCTCTGATTTTCCCGTTCATTATATACTCTTTGAAATCGGGGTGACAAATGATTATTGCCGAGCCAATCTCTCTCCTGACATTCGGCTCCACATATCGGTTTCGGCTGTCACCCAGAATGATCCGACGAACAGAGATAATTAATGGCCCTCGTGGGCCTTTCTGCACGCACTATTTTTTCTTGGTCATCTCCCATTAATCATTATGACAAGATAATGGCCCCAAAATTTCCTTCCGTTTACTTTTCTGTTTGTTTACCCAACTCGGGGTTTCCTACTACTGGCTAATTAATTTATTAATTAATTAATTTCATTTTCTTGTTTTTCATCTTTTATGCACCTTTACGCACTCTTACTGGCACTTTCTGAAAATTCCGTTATCACCCTTTTATTCCTCGCTACCTGTTCCACCCATGACCAATTTTCCAGACTTTAATTCGAAGTTATGAATTTTTTATCGATTTTCCACAATTCACATTTTTGTACTTTTCCCATATATTGATGTACCTTCTCGAGCCTTTCTACCCATTTTATTTCTTCAAATTGCTTATTCTCTCTTTGATCAGTCTTACCCTTCTCTCCTTCCTTTAATTACAGATATAATTTAATTTTACTTTTAATTATTTTATAACCCCAACAATAATAATATTGAAAAACTAAAAAAATATTGGGCATATTTAGATACGAAAGACCACAATCAAATGTTCCGGAGATTGCAAGTGTGTGAACAGACAAATTTGGGATAAATATTTCCCAAACTATCAAATGATACCAAGAACTTAATCGAAAAGTAAATCCAAGATGCCAGCTGTCAAGGCAGAACACTGTGCAAAAATTTAGAAGTGGTCTAGTTAATGGGTTCACAAGTGGGATATGACTAACAAATATTAATTATCTGACTGCAAAGATTATAATTCTCGGAAAATAATTTTTGATAATAATTCTTGGAAAATAAAAACTTTGGGAAAATAATTATTCTCGGAAAATAATATCTATAAAAATTTATAATAATTAATATAATGGATTTTTCTCATTTTTTTACGTTTAAAATTTTTATTAGTTTTAATAATATTTTTTTTCTAGATTTTATTAGTTTAAAAATAAATTTTGTAGAGTAATTGGGAAATGGACTAATAAAGTCATCTCTGTTGATGAGGTCGTAGACCGAGCTAACAATATTTTCTCAGATGTTTTAAAGGCTAGAAGAATAGAAGCGAGGGAATAAAAAAAATATGAGCAAGAAAATAAATCAAAATTATTTAGTTTGTTTTAAACCAAATTCTAAAAAGAGAATGGATATTATTTATATTTTAAATTCTATAAATCATGATATGTTATTACAAGAATCCTATAAAGATGTATTTTTTCTGATTTGACAACAGCACTTCCCCACGAAAATGATTTGGTTGAAATTATTCAAGAAAAGGATGATTTAGAAATGTATAATGTTTATTTAGCTAAATTCTTTTAGTGTTTTCGTGTGTGCTTTTGAAATATATTTGTTAAAAGGTTTGCAATAATATTGTTTAATGGAAATTTTTATATTGATTTAATGATTATTTCCCAAGTATTTTTTTATGAAATTATTATTTTCCAAGAATTATTTTCCGAGAATTATTTTCCAAGAATTAGTTTGCAAGAAATATTGTCCAATAATTATTATTTTCCCAAGAATTTTATTTTCTGAGAATTATTTTCCAATAATTATTATAGAATTATAGATATTATTTGCCTTACACTAGTGATTTTTTGCTCACTACTAGGTAACCTTCTTTCGAGAATTTGCGAAGTTGCGAGTATTCTAAGTAAAATAAATTCCGCCAGTCAGGCCTCAGAGATTGCTGATGAGTAAAATTAATTTAAAAAAATTAAAATTAAAAAATTAATTAATTAACGATTTTCTGTTTTTGTACGTTTTCTTGCATTTTGACAGTTTCTGAACATATCCTGATGAATCTGTTTTCGCCATGATCTTTAATTAAAAATTAGTTAAAAATAAATAAAATAAAAAAATTAGAAAACAAGATAACTAACAAATTACGAAAAATCGCCATCAAAATTGATGAAAATTAAGATTCAAAATTAAGTAGAATCAAAATAATTCAAATTTGTTATACTGAATCAACGCATGCACACATACTTGCACATTAAAATAAAGGTATATATAAAGGAATATTAGCTTTTGTCAATTCATTAACACCGACAAACTTATAAAATTTTGGTTATTGATTATATTCACGCCTTTGGTAATTGCTTCGAGTTCACATAAATATATATATGATAGATATTTCCTTCTTTTCTCAACTAACATGCATTTGAGAATATGTTTTCAATGATTTCTAGCGCTACCCATTTGATGATAGCATTTTGAAATGTTTTTTTTCTGTTGGTGTGTTTCATATTTCATGAATAGAATCGTTTTATCAATTTCATTTAATAGTCATTGTACTTTTTCTAATAACTTCATCTCGATTGGTCTATCCCAGGGGTGGGAAACCTTTTTATTTCCATAGGTCACATTGAAATGGGGCCGCAGTCAAAAAGTATTTTAACATTAATTAATTTCATTTTAAATCTTTGTTTATAATCAGTCTCCAGATTTCAAAAATGCCGCTGTACGAAATATAGGTCTTACTCTAACGTTTAATCCTTTCACGTGATTAACAATCTATTTTGATGGTGAGTGCGATATGGATTCAGAAACATGATCTCGTCTGTGGATATTGTTTTCCATTTACGATACTTAATTGGTACTTTTACATACTTTTGTCAACTCCAATTTGTATATATGCATCGGATAGACATCTTTTTGATATCGAGTGATACTCCGAATCCCGGTGTGAAGACTAGGCACATTATCTTTTATCACTAACTTAACTTAATTGTGCAATTATATTCTTATGAAAAAAAATCAATTAACTTAGATTTAAAAATAATAAAAAGTTTTTCATAGAACTAGGCTTTGTGTATTAATTTATAATACATTTTCACACATTAACTTTAAAATTTTAAAAATTATCATTTTGTTATAAATGATGTATTTCACCCGAAAAATATTAACCTTGAACTTAGTCTATGAATGCACTAATTTCGGTCATTAACTGTCTGTATTATTAAGTACATTTTAAGTTACTATTCAATATTATTAATTATATATTTCAGTTTTTATTTCTTCAAATTGAAATAAATGGCTATTTTTTCTACTTTTAAATTATCAAATTGCTTTGTTCAATCTTCATTGAGATTTTGGTAAATTGACATCTTTATTCGTTTTTTTTATTCACTTGATTTAATTGAAGTTGTCAACATCAACAGTCTAGTAAATCCAATTTGATATTCAGACAAGTCTTTGAGCCAATTTCATGTACATATACTTATTTATTAGCGGATAAATCTAATCGGGACGCCATTTTAATTGATCCAGTTTATGAAACCGTTGAAAGAGATGAAAAATTGGTGATACAATTAGGAATTTGAAATCTTTATCCTATTCATTTAGATCAAACAATTGGAACTTAATCTGAAATTTATTCTCAATACCCATGTCCATGCTGATCATGTCACTGGTAGTGGGAAACTGAAATCGATATTTACAAATAGTAAAAGTGTCATCAGTTCCTACAGTAAAGCAAGAGTTGATGTTGCAGTGTCACATGATGATGAAGTTAAATTTGGAAAGTTTAAAGTGGTATGCAAACATACACCAGGTGAATGTTACTATTGAGCTGCTTTTTTCCCCAATAACCGGCAAGATATGCGATATAAATGAGCAAAAAAACGATATAAATCATAGTTTCATTACCAACGGTGCTTGGAGGAACAATTGAGCGTCCTGTCGATGTGTTCCAGTGACACGCCGAGCTTGTCTGTTTTTATTGACCTACTTTATTTCTTTAGTATAAATTTATTGATCCGAGTAAGCATGAAAAAATCCATATAACAAAAGAATTAATCGATAAGTTATCATTGGAGCCCTCTGTTGGTGACGTAACGCAATTTAACCCATTTAAATCCTCGCTACAAAGTGCTTTATCCACATATCAAATAGTACGCTACAACGCCATGCATAACCACATACCACTTGCTTCAGGTGCCCAATGTTACCCATCGGATGGGGGGTGACGTCACATATGGAAGGCTCCTTATAAAAGGGTACGGCGTTGTCATAGGCCTATTATGTAATAAATAACAATCCAAATGACACTTATAATGATAAGTCAATACATTGCTCTTTCTATTGGGGGTCCCTGGAACATTCTCTGCATAAATTAGTACATTCAACAAAGACAGATATTTGCTCTATGAGCTATTATAAAAGTGTGTTTGTACCTAATTGGAATAAGGACAAAAATTACTGGAGAATGGTAAGTCGAAATTTTATTTACATTTTTAATGTTAATGCTATTTGCAATTAAAATAAAAATGTCGTATTTATTATGAATTTCAAAAAACATTTATTTGGCATTTGATACATTTTCTACACGTTTTTAAAGCTCTTAAAATGTTTTCTTTCAGGAAGAATTTTTTTAGGTTATTCTAATAATTTTCTATCCTTTTGAGATCTCGGCTAAACCTTTTTATTAATTTCTGAATACCTTAAAACATTTAGAATTTAATATCTCCAATTATAACCAGTGCTGGATTTCCATATTGCTATCTAGTGCGTCAAGATCAAAAGGGGCTTATTCAAAAAAATTGTATTCAAAGATTTTCATTATTTGAATTTTGTAAATATTGTGTGTTGTGCTTAACGCGAGATAGAAATTTATATCAGAAATGGACGAAAAGTTCAAGTCGTGAAGGACAAAAACCATTTCGGGACATAAAACTTACAATTTTATATCTACATTGTCACGAATATAACAAATTTTTATTCAATTTTGTGCCACAAAAACCTTGTGGTATACTCGAGTAATTACGGTAGTTATTGTTACAAGTATTGGATATGGTGCTAAAAATAAATGTCTAAATAAATTTGTATTCAATCAACTCTTCTTGTGGTCCTCTACCGTGGCATTTCTTTATTTTTTAATAATTTCACTTTGGTTTTGAAAACCACAAAATAGATGCTCCGATACGTTAATAAAACATTTTTCAAGTATTCTCCATCTGAAAAATGTTTTCCACGATGTGCAATTTCTTGGGCAGCCACAAAAGTATCAACTGTAACATTACTTGATGAATTTAATCATGAGCCAAATGTATTCTAAGTTTAAGTTACATTTGCATGTGTAACCCAAGACAAACTTTTCTTATGGAATCACCCTCTGAATATTTCAGTGTGCATTTTATTAAAATGTCTTTCCACGTGTAATTTCTAATTTTGAGTAGTTCATTGTGGGAATCCACTATTATTTGAGGTTAGCAAGTAATTCTCAGTCCATAAACTTTTAAATTCTTTTGATTGAACTTTTCTCTTTTTTGCCATTGGTATTTTCAATTGATATTTTCAAGAATATCTTTATTGTTTATTAAAACTAAAATTGATTGTGAACATTTTTAAATGAACCTATTTCGGCAAGATATTATCCAATAGCCACGTGATGAAATTATTTCGGCAAAATACCCAAAAGGCTTTTCGATGCTATTCTGTATTTTTCATAATTTCGGGTAATTTATTACAATTTCTCATATTACTAAAAAGTTACTTTACGGCTTGTCGTTTGAAAAATCTTTTATTTAGGCATAATCTAATTTTTTGCTTTTCGTGTTTTATTTTTTCTATTGTTTTATTTTAATTTCAATTGTTATTGTTTTACTTTTTAATATTTTTTAATTCTTGGCCTATTTTAGTAATTTCCTATCGTTTTCTGATCGTGTTTTCTGATTGTAGTATCGTGTTAAACAAACAATAGGCGTTTTTCTTCATTCTGTAAAGCACTAAAAAAATAAAAAGTTTGAAAAATCCTCAATTTGAATATTCTATAATTGAAAAATACCCAAAATAAATCAATATTGTCCATTATTTTCTATAATTAAAAAATCATTAAGTATTATAGTATAGATGACACACCAACTTGCCTGTTTTTTGAAAATCTTTTTCGCATAGATTAACACCTTTATTATAGGTTAATAAATTTTCTCACCACTAAATTCCTTTAATATAAACTAGTGATTACAAATTTAGTCGCAGTCTATAGCGCTAAAACAGGGATTTATGTATTGTAAAATTATTTTAAAATTTTTCTTAAAATTTTTTTTTTCATTAACTAAATAATAATTAACATTCTTAATTCATATTTTCTTGTAAAAATAATACCTTTAAAGCATGTTTAATTAATTTTGATTAATATACTTAAATTAATTAATTACCTCAAATTAGATTGTTAAATGACAAACTTAAAATTGATACCAGACATGTATCAATTCAACACAATACGAAAATGATATCGGCTGGAACCCGGTGTATTTATATTGTAAATGTCTGGCGCATATAATTTTTAAGTCTATATTTTTGCAATACATAAATTAATTGTCTCATACTAAATCTTAATTTATGGCTAAATGTACCGTAATATATGCGCTTTGGTGTATGTCCATAATTTCTATGTGTATGTTTATTCTTTATATAAACTAATTGTATCTTATATTATATCTTAATTTATGGCTATTAATCTCGCAATTTAGAATATTTTAAGTATCTTGTTACTGATAATACGCTATCACGGTTTTCAATGCGTTATACTTACTTGACATTTTATTTATAGTAAAGTCGAATCACATAAACTACGAAAAAGTTATTACTGTTTACATATTTTACTTAGGCCATACAGATGGTTGTTTGACTTATGTTTTTGAAGAAATGGGAATGGCTTTCACTGGCGATGCTTTACTTATTCGTGGATGTGGTCGGACGGATTTCCAGCAGGGTGACGCTGGAAAATTATACGATGTAGTGCATAAATACATTTTAAGTCTTCCACCTTATTTCCTGCTTTATCCAGCTCATGATTATAATGGACAAATGGTGACGACGGTTGAGGAGGAATTGAAATACAACCCTCGCTTAAATAAATCACGAGATGAGTTTATTGAAATAATGAACAATCTAAAGTTGTCTTATCCTAAGCAAATTGACAAAGCTCTTCCTGCCAACATGGTCTGTGGCATCTTTTAATTAATATTTAACAAATAAAATCGCATGTTTTGTCTGAAAATTTTCTTTTAGTAAAATTTGGAAATTTTTTAATTTGATTCACAATAAAATCTATTTTTAAACTTTTAACTATTGTATATATTAAAAAGAGCTTGAAGACTATAAATCAGTAAATATATCGATGTTTTTGATATTCACGAATTTTCGGCACTGCCTTTTTCAAGTTGACAAATAAATTGACAATAATGTAAATAATATTCCAATTATAAAGATATCAAAATTTTAATTACAATTAGATTACAGAATACGTCAATATTATTAACTCGCTAGAATTTTATTTAAAAAAATTACCATTCACTTATTATTGATTATTATTAATTTGACATCTGTGAGAATAAAAGATCAATTTTAAAAAATTTTAAAAATTGGTACAAATAATAGTAATGACATGTAATAATTTTGAACCTATTAACAGAAACAGAAAAAGTTTTTTGCAATCGATTTAATAATCATTTCTAAATTAAAATTTTAAGTAATTGGCCATGTTTTGCCAACTCGATTAAGCAACAATAAGAAAACTCTGATTGAATAGCGTTTGAGTAGGATTACAATGATTTAGAAAAAGGTTAACAATAATAAAAATGTTTTCTAGCGGAATCGTTACATGTGTTGTCACAACGGCCTTAGAGGCTGATCATTGAAAAAAATGGACCACCTTAACCATCAATTATGCATTCAATTCTTTTTAAATTCGATGGTAGTAAGGGGATAAATGTATTTTTAATTTTAGATCTCGTCTAGACTATGTTTATTAACTTTGCTGATTATGTTATCATTATTATTAGGGAAGATGTGGGACATTGGAGGGTTGAACCTGATGAGGTTTTTTCGCAATGACATCTCGTTTTATATCGTCTCGTGAGCATAACAGTTCTGGTTAGTGGTTAGGAATTTTACCAGAAACTGATAGGAACAAGTCTGTCTCGAGGACGAATAGGAGAAAATAATAAAATATTATAAGCGTAATATGTTGCATGTCAGTAGCTACCCTCATCGATTTCAAGCAAGAATTCCGATCAAGTTCAGTGCAACTCATATGTTTCATTTTTAGGCCCACGGGGAACATATATAGTTATATATAGAGATCGCAGAATTAACAAATATACGTTAATAAAAATAACTCATACAAACTAAATTGCTGATAAGAACACACTATATTTCAAAATTTTCGGCTAACTAACAATATTTCAATTGGATAGGCTAGCGGTCGGAAAACTCATTTGTTAAAAGAGCCAATTGTTAGAAGCACAACAATTATTTTTTCTGGAGAGTCTTAGCTACGAACTAGGTACGTTCAAAGTCTACTTCTTCCCACCCACATAATTTTTTATATCTAATAGTTACAGACAATATTAAATTACAACTATGTTACTGACTGATTCTTCGTTAAAATTAACGCTTCCAATATGAAATTATTTTACATTTTTCAGGAAAAGCCATATTTAAGAGACTAAAGGGCCTATGGTCTAAGTAACAATTGTTTGTGTTGGGGTATGACGGTCAGTGATATGTCTAGACGGGGTATCCCATAAACGTCAAATGATCATTAACTTCCTACCTATGTATTCATGTTGGAAATGTACATAGTCGGTGAAAGTCAAGGAACATCTGATCCTCGTTGACCCCACTCTTACTCATTCTTTCAAAAAACGAGTCCTGGACTGCTGATATGAGATCTTACATTGACAAATGATAATTCCGTGAACCAGGCACATCCGTATTTCGAAAATTCACAAATCATAATAAATAACATCGATCCTTATTGGATCTTTCCAACGAAATATATACGACTTCTCACATCAGGCATAAGAAACAAGACACTGACGAAAATCTCAACGAAAATCTTATAATTTAATAACAAATACTCAATAGTTAAATTAGTAAAAATTCTTATAAATCTGTATCGGCTTCAGCGAACATTTGGTCGAGATCCAAAATGTTGTCAATCCTCAATATTATGAGCATAATAACCACAAAATGGTGTTGACCTTAATCGTGATATTAGCAATCATGGGAATTATATTGTTGGGTTTTATTAATTCAATCGTAAATAACAAATCAATAAACTACCCAAAGTATATTTGTTTTATTACAATTTTTTACATTTCACCGGATATGGCAAACAATATTATTTCTCAATTATTTGATCATGCTCCGCAACGAGATATCTGGACTATGTGCAATTCACAACAAATATCACCTTTTAATATTCTTGTTTTCCTTTAACGCTGCTTTTTATTTTGATTCTTTGATTTCCTTTGATTCAATTCTTTCCTTTTTATTTTTTTGGTTTCCTTTAATCTTTTACTCTTGCTCTTTTTATCGTGTAAAAATCCTCTTTTTTATTTCTTCAATTACAGTTTTCTAACCCTTTGTCTTCTCATATCTTAATTTTCCTTTAAACCTAACTTCATTTTCTTCCGTCCCTAACTGAGGCAAACTGCCGATTATTTTGAATATCGACTTTGCTTTTATACTAAAATAATCACTCTGATTAATTGGTTTTTAACCGAATTGCCTCTATCTGACAATGGTTTGACAACCAATTTCTTCGAACGTTGTTTGATTTATATAGTGATTAATTGCCTTTCTTTGTTTATTCTTCGTAGGAGTCCTAAACTTTGTTTGTCTCCATTAATCATTCGGTGATGATAATGGCCTCCCAAAATTCTCATTTTGTTTATTTTCCATGTTAATCAACCTCGGTTTTCCTATTAGCTCGGGTTTTCTATTAGTCAATTAATTAATTAACACATTCGAATGCTTTTCCACCCATTTAAAACTGGTATGGGCGGATGTTGAACAATGAGACGAGTTCAAATATAATAAAAGAAAATTGTTGAGGTCTCGTTAATCGAAAGCCCCAACTTTTCTGGTTCTTATATATAAGAAAATAACAAAGACAAAAAATATTTCTGTTAGATGATGAGGGTAGGCCCATCACTACATTTACCCTAGACAAATACTATAGGACAGGATACTATAGGGCCCAAAAAATATAGAGTGAACGTGTACAGCCGAAGAGCGTAGATAGATAGATGTTCCAACAAGCAACCCAATTCCAAGCAAACCAATTCAATCCAACGATCTGCTTATTTATGTAGAGCCCAAGTTAAACAGATGAGCCAGAAAATTCAAAATATTGATTCAAAATATTGACAATCATGTGTTGACTAAATTCATTATTTACTTTATGCATCCTGTGTCATTTGTGACTATTCTTTATTTTATTTCGTTATTGGTGTATATATTAATCATTTTTATTCTATAGAATGTTGTACATATTTTTGAGTAGATTGTTAATTTTATTTAATATATTTTTCTGTATACATATTTAATATTTTTATAAAAGAGTAAATTAAATCATTAATAATTAGTTTTATAAGTAAAGATAAATAATATAACAATAAATTTTAATTAACTCTTAATTCAATAACAATAAAGTTTAATTAATTTTTAATAAACAGCTGAAAAAATTCTTGGAAATTAATAAGTGTCTTTTAAAATGAAATAGAAAACTAATTATTTAAATTTTCTCTTAAAAACACTTGTGAAATAAAATAGAATTATAAGTATGAAAATAATAATAAATTAAATTATAAGTATTATTAAATAACAGCTGCCCTAAAAATCTGTATAAATAGCGACAAAAAATTAGTTTTAGTCGCCCAAAAATCTTGCGAAAAAAGCTCTTATTCAAAGGTTAACCCTTCGAATAAATTAATAATCGAATCATCACAGAACGATTCACATAATAGACCAACGGTGGGCAAATGCGGCTCTTCGTTGAGTAAACTGCGGCTCATTGATAATTGAATTTGAAAATTTTAGTGCTTTTTAAAATTATTTTGTAGTAGGCGGCGCTTTGTTATAACAACGAGAGAGAAGCAATGAAAATAAATTTAGTGAAATTTAGTGAATTTTGATTAGTAACTACATAAATTGATCTCACGTATTCCTATGTCACGTCGTACAACTGCGCGTCGAATTGGCCAAATTAGCGAAAATGTTGAAAATAATTTGATGTGTGATTTAAAAAATTGTACAGCATTCAGTTTAGCTCTCGACGAGTCTACTGACATTCAGGATGTTCCACAATTAGCCGTTTTTGTCCGCTTTGTATCTTCTGACGTAAAAGTAAAGGAAGAAATTTTAGACCTAGTAGCTCTTAAAGAAACAACTCGCGGTATCGATGTCAAAACTGCGCTTGATGTAGTGATGGACAAGTTTGAATTGGCGCGTGAGAAACTTGTAAGTGTTGCGACAGACGGAGCGCCTGCAATGATGGGGAAAAATCAAGGTCTCATTGGTCTTTTAAACAGAGATCCAAATATTCCTCATTTCTTATCTCTTCAATGCATAATTCATCGCGAGCATCTCATAGCGAAGTACTTTAAATACGAAAATGTGTGGAAGATTGTTTTGAAGATTGTGAATTTAATTAGAACAAATGCCAAAACACATCGTCAATTTAAAAACTTTTTAGAAGAATTAAGATTAAATGATGAAACAGATGAATTGTCCAATGATGTCTCCTTATGGTGTATTGTTAGATGGCTGTCAACTTACAATGTTTTGGACCGTTTTGTGGAACTCCTAAATCCTATCATAATATTTACCAAAGAAAAAGGAATAGCATACCCAGAATTAGAAAATGAAACTTGGCTTTCTGACTTAATGTTCCTTACAGACATTATGGAACATTTGCAAATATTAAATTTGGCTTTACAAGGAAAAGAAAAGATAATTATTGATTTGTCACAAACGTTATTTAGTTTTGAAGCTAAACTTCGGCTTTTTGTGAACGATCTTAGGTCGAAAATATTTAATCATTTTCCACGAATAAAAGCTAATAAAATTGATATCACAGAAGAAAAAGTAAACGAATACAGTGAAAAATTGGAAGAATTGCAAGCGGATTTCAAATGTAGGTTTGAAGATTTGAAAAGTTTTAAATCTACATTTGCATTTTTTGTGAACCCATTTATTTGTGATATTATTGAAGATGGATTTCCAATTTCTGAAGTAATACTTGTTAAAAAAGCGGTTGGGGAATTGGAGTTATTAGATATGAAAGAGGACCAGGCTTTGCAAATGCACCATAAAGTTACTTCTATAATTGAATTTTGGAAACTCGTACCAGAGGCAAAATATCCACACTTAAAACAAGCTGCTTGCCGTCTAATTTCAATTTTTGGTACAACATATTGTTGTGAATCTTTGTACTCCACAATGAAGTTCGTGAAGTCGAAATATCGTTCACAGTTGACCAATCAGCATCTTACAGAATTGCTGCGAACAGCTTTAACAAAGTATACACCAAATTTCAAAGATTTGACCAAAAGTCTTCGTTAATTCAAGAAATTTTATTACTTTTTATTAATGGATTTTTATTATATTTTATGTTTGTTACTTAAATTTTGAAATAATTGTTTTTAATAGCGTTTAAGTCTTTTTTAATCAAATTAATGAAATAAAAAAAATATGTAGTTCACTATGGTGGCTCTTTAAAAAATAAATTTTCGGAAAATGTCTCGCATTGAACTCATGCGTGCCCACCCTTGTAATAGACGAAACATACTAAGGTATAACACGCATACATAACAAATAACAAATACATATATCTTAACAAGCATCTTAGTAGAAGGAATTGATAAAAAATTGTTAACATTCTTGGAATTGGAATTTGTGTAGATTTGGTAATTTTTGATCATAATAAATTTTTATATACACATATTTGTTCTGTTTTGATATATATATAAGAACCAGCAAGTTGAGTGTTCCCGAATATCGAGACCTCAACATTTCAAAAATGTTTATTTATAATCAAAAATTTACCGATTGAGTGTACAATTTCTTCCGATTTGAGATTTCAATTTCGCTAGATAATGCGTGCAAATATATAATTGTGTGACTGTTATGTTATTCCGTGCTATGTTGCGTGCGATTTAGACTTTTTTGTCGTTGTCCGTCTGAGTTTAAAATCTGATAAGGATTTACCTTTTTAGACTATGTAAAAAAAGTGGTTTTATATTTGGGCAAAGAATAGTGATTTTAAGTCGCTATATATCCTATTTCTGTGCTTTCCTCTTACTATTAAATTCAAATTAATATATTTTGTAATTATATTTAAGTGCTATCAAAAATATGTTTATTATTATTAATAAAAATGTGTTATGGTTCTTTATTTAAAGTGTATTAATTGAAAATAATTGTTTTTCAAATATGTACTTAATTTCCTAATTCAAGAAGAAAATGTGTAAATTATTGAAATGTGTCATTAGCATTATTTCTTAATGTGTTATTCAGATTATTATTTTATTGTCGAGTGCCACTATTGCTATTATATTTTTTCTTTCTGTAAATATGACAGACTACTACCATATGCTTATATTTCCCTTTTTAACAATAATTAATTAATATTTTTATATTTTAAATGTATGTACATATATATCAAAGAATAAGAACAACCCAAATAAAATATACATCAATATGAAAACATAACCCAAAATAAAATAAATAAGATACAAAGATTAAGCCAAGATTAGATATTTCAAATTAAGTTACCAAATGATTAGAACCCCAGTAAACTCATTAAAATTGTTGATTATTCTTTGGAATGGGTTGGCTTGGATTGCAAAATGATGTTATGCGGGCTCCTAGTAAATATTTACCCTATATCCATTCGGGGCTACCCTATTATATTTCGTGAGCTCGAACTCCTTTATTGCTCGGCCCCTGTCATCCAACAAAATCAATGGGGGTCCCTAGAAGAAATAAATTACAAAAAAATAAAATTAATTAAAAATTAATTTGGTAATAGAAAACCCGACCTAGTGGAGAACCCGATCTAATGGAAAACCCGAGCACTGTTAGAGGACCCGAATCGTCAATGTAACTAGCTAGAGGCAAATAAATCAGCCGACGAATAATTAAATTTGGGCAAGCTATCAAAAGAGACGAGCAAATTCTTCTAACTAATTGGGTAGATAAGAAGAAGTCTGGGGAAAATGGATCCAAAATAATTTGACAAAGAAAATTCAAATTACAAGATGGGTTTAAAAGCGGCTGGCAAGTCAACAGAATTGCCAGTAGGCCTAAGAAAAGTGAAGGGATAATATAGCGAGAGGAAACAAAGAGAATTGAACTTAGTGATAATTTAGAGATATCATTTCGAATCGAGCCTACCAGAACGGGACATCTCCCATCGGAAGATTAATTTCTGTGCAAGGTTCAGATTTGTATTGAAAGGTGCACAGCAAAATAGTTGTTTAAAGTTGTGGTTGTTTCAATAAAGAGTGTAATCGATAATAGTGTAATGGTATAATTCTCGAAAAGGATTATTCTGTTGGGTTGTATAACTATTTTTCAAAAAAATTAATTAATAAAAATTAAAAAAAGTAATTAATTAATCAATTAAAAAAATTTCCATTAAAAATGATAAAGAAATAATAAAATGAAATAAAAAATAAAATTATAAAAGTTCGACTGTTTAAATAAATCAATTAAATGTGAAATACATGAACTCGTACAGTAAATAAAAATCACTCGCATTTCGATTGGATATAATGGAAGCAAATGAGTAGGAGGACAACTGAATTCATTTTTAAAAAACCTTTTGTTAACTAGCTCTCAGATTTAGTTCCTATGAATGTTATGCAGTCGTGCCAATTTTGTTTTGTGTAAATATTTTTTAAAATACATAAATTTTTATGCTCCTGTTAATATTTTTTGTTTTTTGTTCTTTTTATATATTCAATTTTTTTAACATTTTACCATATTATTATGAGACAGTCCTACAATTATATCAGCCCACTGGTAGAGGTAGGAACCCACGGGTATCTATTAGGTCCTTGGATGACTTCCGAAGCTTAACTGATGAGGAACAAAGGAAACATCATTTGAAGAACTTGGTTCTCGATAACTGGTAGCGTAACAGACGGCCCATCTGCCACGATACTGTGATCGCCAGAGAGTAAAATAGCATACGGCTCGGAAGACTATCCGACGGTGGATTTTTCGACCAGGTAGCCGAACGACGGAGAACACTCCACGTATGACTCAGCTTATTCACTCCTGTATTAGTTGTGGTAGTTTAAAAATCCAGGGACAAAAACAATAAATAGTTAGGCAAAAAGACTGTCTCGTGGAGGTAGTAATTAGCCTCAACATATGTCAAAATTGGAAATATAGGCAGATCCCTGCTCAAATTCTTTGAAGAGCACACTGAATAACATTAATTATTATAGAAAATCTAGGACAACATTTATGAACAAGTAAATAAGGGCGAATCCCTGCGCAAATTTTTGAAATAACATCCAGTAATGAGGACCTTTACTAATTGAATACGGAGGGACAATAATATAAGAAAGTTAAATATAATTAAAAGTGACGTAAGACCTTGATTCCGCAATCCAGAATCCGAAAATGAAAATGTAATGAGAACTAGTTTTAGTAGTACGAACTGTTCACTGATTTTCAGCCATTGTGTACATTACGAACATGGTTGTTGCCATGGTACGCAGATGGTATAAAGTTAAATATTCATGAATGCGTTTAGGAAAGAATGGATGTCAAATCCATAAGTGAGCCTAGAACATTTAAATGACGCACCCCCTAAGCACCAAAAAATATATGCAGAAAAAAGAAATTAAAATCAAAGCATTTCCCAATGCCAGAAGAAAGCTAGTTCCCAAATTGTATATAAAAAATGACAAAAAATTGACACTAGTTAATATCTTGATTATCTTGAGTTATATTGTTTGATCTGTCGTATTTTATTGTTACTATTATATATAACATTATAAGAACTTTTTTTTCCAATTTCACTACTGATTATTTTTTCTATTGAATTTATTAAAAATAATTATTATCTTGAATATATTGGTTTTCTAATTTTATTTTTAAGATTCTATGTTATAGGGAATAAATTAAATTTAGTTCTATAAAGATAAAATTTTATGCATTAAGTGTCATCTTGTTTAAATATTTATATTTTAATTATTTGTTGATAATAATATTTGTGAAAGATGATTATTAAAATCAAACCTCTTCAGGGAGCAGAGTGTGAAATTGAAGTTATTATCATATATATTTAAGCATATATATTTAAATTTCATTATAATTTTTATAGATAGATGAAAATTCTCCTGTAAGTGATCTTCATGAATTAGTCAGAGAGAAATTATGTATAGACACCATGGTTAAAAAAATGGTTTTTGTATATAAAGGAAAATCTATGACCACGGGTCAGTTGATATTTTGTTCATTTAATTATTAATAACATTTAGATGAAAATAAAATGATTAAAGATTATAAAATATTAAACGGAGAAAAGGTCAACCTATTATTAAAACCAGTTATAAGTAACGGTTATAAAGATAATTGCAATACAAACACATTTTCGAAAAGTGCGAGATTTGATAAACACTTAAAAGATTATTTAGTTCCACATTTTAATGACGAACAAATCGATTTGATTACCAAGCAGTTTCATCAAGTTACTTAATAATAATATACAAATTTATTAATATACATATTTGTTTTCAGACTCTTGAAGATAGAATTAATAAGATGAATTATAATGATTTGGAACAATTAGCAAGACTTTGGTTTCCAGAATAAATTTCAATTTTTAAATTTAATTAAAATTTGTAAAAAGTTGATTTTGAAATTTGATTTAATTTTTGATATTTTGATGAAATTTGAGTATATTTTTTTACATTTTTTATCATCTATCAATTGTCGTATTTTCCGTATGCGTTGTGAATGTGTATTGATGCAGATTGATTAGGTAATAATGTGAAAAATCGAAAAATATTTATCATTTGTCAATTTGATTGGTTGTAGGATTTGAATTATGTAATTTCATAAAATCAATTTTACTGTAATTATTTAAATAGTGCAGAGAATTCTGAGAATCTTTGTTGCTGGTGCGTTTCGATTCTTTCGTTTGCATTTTTGAACTTTCATTTGCCGCAGTTTTCTTATCACTGATTTTTGTTTTGAATTTTTTTATAAATTGGGCTAAGTTAGTCCAGATATTTATCATTTCTTTTCTCGACGATTTCTCTATTACACTTCCAAGGTAGTCATATATTGAAATCATTTCAAAACAATTCTTTTGAATCCAGTCATCGATCTCTGTCACAGTGACATGAATGTCAATGGGAAGAAATTCAAGCAAGCCCTGGTTAACGGTGGGTTTATTCAACTGTATCATCTTCTTTCTGTTTCGGTATAATAATAATAAAAATAATAATAATTCTGTGAAAATTTGAACATTTTTTGAAAAAATTCATTTTTCGTGGCAAATTTTCTGGGCAATAATGAACATTTTCTGAAAAATATCAGTTGCTAAAAATTTACAAATTTTTTAAATATTCATTTTTCCTGGTAAATTTTCTGGGAAAAAATGAACATTTCCGTGGTAAAAATATCTGTATTATAAAATTATTTTTGGTCAATGGCGGTAGTAAAAATGTTAGAAATTTTAGTTTTATTGTGTTTTTTTGTTTGTTGAGTTGAATTCTTTCATCTTCTTTCTTCGGGTATTTGTAACTTTGCTTTCAACTGAGGTAGAATTTCCACGTTACGTGAATTTACTTATAATTTCTTGCGGATGTTCTATTGGTAACATGATCTGTTGTCGGACTGGAGTTTAGGTAAGTGCTGATGTTTCAGTTAAATCGTATGCTCTTTTTATCGCTCGTTCTCTTTCGCTCTATCTATCTGTGATTGATTTTCAGGGCATTTTAGGTTATTTTTTTGATTTTGATTTTCCCAACTTTTCCTCTAATATGTTCGTGCTGATGATCCGTTGTTTCATCTCTGCTTTCGTATTATTTTTTGTCTTTTATTTGCCTTTTATCACTATTTTTTAAATCTTATTTAAAATTTTGTATTCTTTTGCTCCTTGATTTTTTAATTAACCTTTCTATATTTTTCATTTTCTTGTCTTTTGATTGTTGATCCTATTTACCTATCTTTGTGGCTTAATCAAATTTATATTATATTTTCTTTATTAGTTTATTTTATATATTTTTTGAATTTTACTCTTCTCCTTTCTTTTCAACTTGAATTTCTGACATTTTTCTTAGTTATCTTTTATCGTTTTGGCTAAACAATTTATTTATTTTCATAGCATTTGCCCAACATTATAATTGATGTTCTGTGTCTATTAATGTGTCCGAATTGATCTCATGTGTTTATATACACAATAAACTTAGAGTGTATAAGACGGGTGTGTGAAATATGAGACAGAATGAGTGTAATTAGAGAATAAAAAATAACCTGATAAATCCAAGTTAAAGTAGTAAAACAACACTAGAATAAAATATAGAAATCTCGACCAGATGTAATTATTTTTGCTAGAATCAAGAAAACAAACTCTAGAATCAATGCAAGTGAAAAAGTTAATCTCTACCCAACAGATCTTTCATACGAAAGGATTTTGTGATTTACAGTAAACCCATCAATTCTGTGTCAATCTCCGGCGAAATTTTACAGTCATATAATTTTTAAAGAATTTAATTGAATGGAAAGAAAAACTGTTAAGAAAAATGTTACTGTATTTAAAAGAAAAAGTTTATCTCTTGACAATGTTCTTATAGCATTTTGAAATGTAAATCTTAATTTAAGAAACGAACCGTATAATTTAATTCAAATTCCAGGGAAAATTTTTTCTGATTATAATATATCATTTAAAAATAATTTCCACGTTTTAAAAGCTACCCAAAAATATTACTCAATTTATTTGTGTTTAAATAATGCATTTTCATTAAAGTGGCATTTTAATTTAAAATGTTACATACAATAATTGTTTCATTATTTTTACTTATTATTTTTCGATATTTTATTTTTAAATTAAAAAAATTCAATAAAAATAATAGAAAAACTGTGTCAACTATGATTGTTCTGGGATCTGGTAAAATGCTTAATTAATCAAATTTATTTATATGGTATATAAGGAGGACATACTACAGAAATGATTGAAATTGTTAAAAATCTAAATAAAGATATTTTTATTCCACAAGTATTCGTTATTGCGAATACAGATCTAACAAGTGAAAAAAGAATAACATGTTTTGATAATGTAATTTTCGATGAATTTAGTGGTTTTTAATTTTTCATTACAGGTTACAGTTGAAAAAATTCCTCGAAGCAGGGAAGTGAAGCAATCATATATTACTTCTATTTATACTACAATTATATCGATCATTTATAGCCTTCGAGTCGTGTGGAAATATAAACCTGATTTAGTAATATCTTATGATAATTTGTGGTATTTTTTAATTATATCAGATACTATGCAACGGACCTGGAACATGCATACCAATATGCTTTTGGGGTTATATACTTAAAGTAATATTTATGACACCGATCAAGATTGTTTACGTGGAAAGCATTTGCAGGGTGAAAACCTTGTCACTCAGTGGTCTCATAATATATTACACAAACATCTATGAAGAATTATATGTGCATTGGGCAGAATTACAGTTGAAATATCCAAAAACAAAATTAAAATTTTCAAAAGATTTATTAGAAAAAAGTTTATAAACGGATATTTTTTGTTGATTTAATAAATAAATTCCAGTTGTTTTCTAGTTTTGATGGCACTTTAACATTATATCTATTGATTTTCATATTATATTCCTTGAAGTATTCATTTTTTTCAACAATATCAAAGCCGAGTTTCTTGAATAAATTGATGCTGGGAATATTATCATAACCAATTTTCACTGTAAATGAGTTAAATATTATGTCGGAACACTGAGCAGTATACATTATCATTGCTAAAACAGATTCCTCGCCGAATCCTTTCCTTCTAAAATTTGCATCTGCAATCATTAATTCAATTTCAGCTGTTTCATCGTCTATAATATCGAATCCTGGATGAAAAAACATATTGATGTCTCCTATCATTGAATCGATTTCCTTCTCTTGAAACGTACCATTTGAAGTATTGTATTTCTCTTTGCTAAGAATTATAAATGTCAATTTCCTGTCATCATTACGCCATGAATTCTGACAATCGTATTCTTCTTCAATTGTTAAGGGTTCTGAATTAGTAAGTAATTGCAATTCTTGAGACTTCATCCACTCATTGTATTTTTCAACGTGAAATTTCTCGTAAGGTACAAGATATAAATTTGGTGACTCTAAAATTGTAAATTCGTTAATTTTCATAATTTTAATATTTAAACAAATTTATTATTAAACAAAAAAAGAATAAATTAATAAAAATTAAATTAATCAAGTTTAATGTAAAAATGTAATATTAATATATAAATTTTAAAGTTTAAGCTTTAAAGCGATAAATTTTTGATAATAGTATTAATTATTATTGCGAAATATATATTTAATAAAATAGTTGCATTAATTTTTGATCTTCTTTTTGATCTTCTTTCATTTTCTCATTGTTTAAAAATAATTTGAAAAACTGTAATGCCATTCTTAAAGTTAAAACTGAAACATTTTTGAAGAATTTAAAAAATCTTTTTTAAATTAAATTTAATTATTAATTTAATATATTTAAAAAATTAAAGTGACGATTTATTCTTGACAATAATTTTTCCCCTTAATCTAATCCTAATTTTTTAACATCAAATGTTTTTATTTCAAAATTAATTTATTTACCCATCTAATTTAATTTTTTTTAACCAAAAAATTATCTTTTAATCTAAAAGAGTTGTGTTGGGCTAGAACTGATTTCTAGACCCAAATTTATAATTGTGACTGAAACGTGTAGGTACACAACATGCAAAAAGCAAGAAGTATAGTTAAATATTAAAAACTTCACCAAATAAACAATAGTAATTAAAGGAAAAAACAACCAAAACCTAAAACACAGAAATTAAATAAAATTATACCCACGCAAGAGGTTATGCAAAATCTAACTCAAAGATAACCAAATAAACATAGAATTACAAAAAAGCAAACTCGGATAACTTAAGAGATGGTAAAAACAGTAAAAATTTCCAGAAAAACCCAGAACATTCTATAAAAATGGCGATGACTATCACAAAAGTCATCTAGAACAACAAAAGTTAGAGAAAATAAATAAATTAGTATTAAAAATAATAAATCTTAAAAAGAAATTCATAAAACACCAGTTAGAATAAAAATTAAATTAAAAGTAAAATAGAATGTTCTGGAACCGTTCCAAATCCATCATGGACGGCAAATTAACGAAAAATAATTAAAAAATAAAATTTTAAAAATAAAAACAAAAATTATGGCACAAAAATTGCCATTAAAAATATCAAAATCGTGAAATAGAAAATTCTGGAATAAAAAGAATTCGAGTTTGTTTTAATGCATCAATACATACACGTGTACTAAATAGGTATATATACTGACACGTTTCAGTCAGTATTTAGTATTATTTTATGCCAAATTTTTGAACAACATTTTTCTAATAGTGAGTATATTTGATTGTTTTTTTTTATCATGAAGTTATGATTTACTTAAAATTAAAGTAGTCCATATTTGATTTTTTTTTATTAAAATTTTTTTTTTCAATGTACGAAGGTTCAACGACGTACCGGTATTCCTGCGTCGTTGATCAGTCCTGCATTCGATTTTGTTAATATCCTCATAGTACATGCACGCATACATTATTTATATTATACTAATCACTTATTATATGGCTCTTTTTGTGTTCGGGTCCTTCGGAGGTCGAACTACTTCATGGTTCTGCCATGGAGTTAGGTCGAGGAAAACCTCCGTCTGACTCTTTGTATTTATGTAAGGTCGACCGTAAATGGTTGACTCAACACATAACACTAAGGTTTGTGGAAGTGGTCACAGTGGGGCCATGGAAGCAATATTCTTCCCGACTCATTACGTAATATACAATTAAACTCAACACTTAAAATTCTGAACAAATAACTCCACACTAAGGTCTTAATCTGAGTAGAACTCATACTTAAATTGACACAATTATACAAATCACAGCAATGTAGATGGTTGATCAGTTATGCTTAGACATATGCCGAATTGGGTTTTCGTAACAGTCGTTTATAGTAATCAGGGTAATGGAAAGGTTAAAGATATTCGGCATACGTGTAAGTATAACATAATCCAGTTAAGTCTTTGAATCAATGTAACTGTAAATATTCCGGACCCCAAAAATTAAGTTACGAAATCCCATCTTAACATACTTATAAGTACTCGGTTGTAATAATCTTTTATGTTGATTATAAAACTACAGGTGATAAATAACTATGTCGTTGTAGGTACGAATTGTAGCCAGAGAATATAAATTAGGAATTCAGAAATTGAGGTATAAATCGGGAATGGTAATGACCAATCTCCTAATGTAAAAAGTCAATCAACTTGAAACTAGTTATACATAGATATACTGCAACTCTGAAGTGATAAAATGATACCCAGAAATCGGTAAGACAATGTTGATAATAGAAAGGGAAGTTAGAAAGAAGCATACCAAGCTGACCAAAAATTAGAACTCAAAAATATGAAATTATAAATTAGGAATACCGACTTATAAATTGTAAATCATAAAACCTAAAATTTTAGATCAGAAAATATAAAATCATAAATGGTAGAATATCGGATTATAACTTATAAGATATAAAATTATAATTTACGAAATATAAATGGATAAATTATAAAATATGAAATTTTCAATTATAAACGATAAAATTATAAATTATAAAATATCAATTCCTAAATTACACAATATAAAAATTATGAATTGCAAAATAAAAATTTATAAACTATAAAACTTAAATTTGCAAGTTATAAAATATAAAATTATAAATTATAATTACCTATAAACTATAACCACCTATATATTACTTAACAAAATGGTATAAATATAGAGTATAAAAAAACTAGAATTAATACTTAACTTAGAAATTTCGAAATATATATATAGTTACAATAAGCTTGCCTCTAAGTACAAAAATCCCTTTAAGATTATAAAATAACTGTATAATTGTTGTAATTCTTAATATCATCACTAGGATTTCTATTAATATTACTAATATTATTAGTATTACCATTACCACTAATATCATTATTATCCCTATTCGTATCATTATTATTACTATTGGTACTATCATTATTATTAATATGATCACTATTATTATTATTATTATTATTACTATTCTTACTATTATAATTGTTATTATTGTTAATATTATCACTATTAGTATTATCATTATAATCATTATTATTATCATTATTATTATTATTATTTTCATTATTATTATTATTACTATTATTATTACTATTATCATTATTATTATTATTATGATTATTATTATTATTATTACTAAAATTATTATCGTTACTAATATTGTTATTATTATCACTATTATTAGCATTATCATTATTATTATTATTATTACTACTATCATTATTAATATTATCATCATGATTATTATTACTCTTATTATTATTATTATGATCGATATTATTATTATTATTATTAATCTCGTTATCATTACTATCCTCATTACGACCATTATTATTATCATTATCCTTAGTATTATTATCGTTACCATGGTTATTATTGTTATCCCGGTTGTTGCTATTAGTACTATTAACGATAAGTTATATACGACTTGAATATTATGATTACTAATACTGCCCTTAAAATATATAATTGAATTGTAGATAGACATATATATATATATATATATATATATATATATATATATATATATATATATATATATATATATATATATACTTAGTCATGGTGGAATATATTAGTAAATGCATAAATATTATACTGATTATATAGTATCATTATTACTACTTATAAAAATCAATATCCCAATCTGATATTGATTTTAGGATTTCCCCAATAAATTAAATATAGAAACAACCCTTTGAGCCAATCAGAGGGATCAGAATTCGGAAAAACTATTTTTAGCAACACCCCCCCCCCCCCTTCTGGGAGAATGCTACCATTATTCAAGCCACCTAAGGATGTGAATAAGGGGGTAGGATCAGCTATGCAAGTTAACACTGAATATATAATCAAACTTAAGTTTTATCAAATCAACCTAAACGAGAAATTTTATTCATCAAATTGCCTTGAATAATAAAGTACTGTACACCCGGGTTCTAAATGCCAAGCACCATGATTTTCACCTAAGAACGAGAAGCCGAACTCCAGGAGCTGAATCTCTAACTCTCCAGCTGAAAAACGATCGCCAAATTGTCCCTAAATTAAACACATACGATGAAAGAATAAATTACCCCAAATGCACCGACGATGATTTTACAACTTATAACGAATACAACCAGGGGAAGAGTAAGTGGGCAAGAGACTGAGCTCGTCACTAGTACCCTTCGCCTGACGTAATCGCATTTAGTGGAAATATTCACATCTACAGAAAATTACCTAAAATTTCCAAAATTTTAAAATTCAAATTACCAACTAGTGGTAAATAAATGACGAATGATTAAATTAATAATTTAAAACAAAACCATTTTTTTTGAGATGTTCGGATCGGGTATGGATTTTCTGATGTTAACACTTAACTCTAATGAATTTTTATTTAATTAAAAAGTGTATCAATAGATTAAATAAAATTTGGTCATGTGAGGAGGATTTATATTAATTATAATAAATTTAGTAGTATAATAAATTTAGTAGTATAATAAATTTGTAGTATAATGAATTTAGTAGTTAAGTACTATTGATTTTGAACAAGAACTTTCTGTATGTTTGTTATGACATCTATTTATACGCCACGTTGGCTACGAGCGGGCCTTAATATTCATATTATAGACATGTCGCAATCGAGCTCTAGCAGTGACGAGGGTACTGACCATCAGACGATCACCCGTCTCCGGACCCGGTACATCTGGCACCATATACATCGGTGGGGTCAGGAAAGGGACCTGGACTGCGCAGATAGAGTGATCCGGACGGGCCCCGAAGTAGATGCCCCGGCATGGGTGAAGGTGGAGCCGGGGAATAACCGGTTACAGGAGGCCCGAGATCAAGCAGCCTGGGAGGTGGAAGCCGCTCAGATGCGACTCAAGAAGATCGAGATGCAAATCAAGGCGGAAAAGGAGGGAGTGCCTCTGGAAGAATTGGAAGAGGTCGAGGCACCCCCGAGAAAGAGGGGGAGGCCCCGCAAGCACCCCGCGTAATTGTGGGAGGACAATTTGCTCGACATTGACAATTTGTTTTTATATGAACTAATTATTAGGAATCTGCTGTGTTTATTTTATCTTTTAATTTTGTATTAATAGACGTCGGGTGTTTATTCTCGAATAAAGTATTCTTAGGTGTTTTGTAAATCATTTGATAGATGGGGGGGTATAAGGATGCCCTAGTAGGAAATGTTAACATTAATTCATTGATTTTAATACTTATTGTTCTAACTTTATTGTTGGGTGTAATGGGAACTAATGAATTTCCTCTTTAGTGTACAAGTTAATGGAAAATCTCCGGAAGGATCGGGAGCAGGCCCAACACCAAGTCGACGAACTCCGGGTCCGGGTGGACAAGTTGAAGGGAAAATGTCGAGAGTTCGAAGGGACCTGGTTTAGTCCCGAAGCAATGAAAAAGAAAACCGCCCAGATCCTTCAGCTGCAAACGCAGGCCGCCCAAAACCAAATGGAAATCCGCGCCCTGAAGCTACAGGTGCGGGCGCTCGAAACTGAGAAAAACGAGCAGTTGGTACAAGGGGCCATAGCCAGACAAATACGGCCACTGGCTGTGGACCTCGCAACTATATATCCCCCAGCCGCTGAAAATAAGCCCAAAAGGGAAACGGCTTGGCCGAAATATTCGGGAAAAATTGAAGAAAGCTAGGCTGGCCGAATACGAGCGGCAAGCAAATTCGTCACCAGCAGCCACGACGGAATTGGCCAGTCCTACCAATAAGCCTGTTTGAACCTATATTCGGTTTTAGGTGTTTTGTAGTATATTTATGTATTGTTGTAGTCTTCAAATAATATGTTCCTTGTTAAAATAATGCACATTTTGTAGTGATAAAATAATGACTAGTATAGTTTATGATTGCCTGGAAAATGAGAGTTTGTGCATAAGGTTGGGAAAACAATTTTGATAAAGGGACCTGAGAAATCGGACACACACCTTCTATCGGTAGTCCGTGAACCCATAGAGTACTCGACAATTATAGTGCTTTGATGCGCTCACTTTTTGCGAGTACTCAACCCCTTGGCACAGTACCAACGTTGATTACTCAACGGGTACCAAGCGGAAACTAATGTTGTATTTTGGGTTACGCTGGTAACAGCACTCAATCATTCAACCACCAGTAACCCACCAGTTGTTAAGCATTTTCAAAAAAATTATAAAAAAATAAAACAACAAAGAATAAATAGTAAGTATTTATTTTTCAGGTTCTTTACGTTTTGATCTACATCTACCTCTCTTTACAACAAGAATGATTGTTGCAATTGGAATAGTAGTTACAACTGCTGAAATCGCATTATCTTCATTCATTGCTGTTTCATTTGGTTGAACAGTTGTTGGTTTGTAAACAATTGACGAATCCACTTTATTTTCTGTTGATCTGGTTGTCTCAAATAAAAATGCAAAATCATCTTCATTTTTATTTTGAGTTACAGTCATTCCAAATGAATGAAACTTCTTGAATCTGCCTGTGGTATCAATCAATAAAAGTAGAAATCCTTGCCATATAAGTGACAGAGGTCGCTACTTGAAAGGATAATTTAGACAACGATATGAGGCTTTTTGTAGTCATAAAAATACGACCATCATCACAGTTAAGTTTCCATTTTCCAACGAAAGCAGTATCCATATCACCTGGAATATCTTCGTTAGATTCACACTATTCTTGTAATTCTCCAACATTTATAATGACTTTGCCAGATGTCTTAACTCGATATTCCTTGTAAAAGTTGTTAAATTGTGACTTTTTAACTCCCCTGTGTCAAAGTTTATTAATCTGTTCTAAAATACGCTTCGGCTTAATACCAGGAATTTGCTACTCAATTTCCATTAAAATCTTACTTATTGAAACGCATTCATTTTGGTTGTCGTGCTCATCATTCAGAACGGACTGGACTTACTATCTAATGTGATGTCTGCGCTACAACCAGCGAAATTTACTATAAAAAAAATTTCTGCGAGAATGATGACATATCTTGTGGGCTTTATATAAAAATTATCCTTTCAAGACAAAAGTATGCTAAATAACAAATCAAAGAAAAGAAATTTGTGAATGGATAAAAAAAGATAAAAATGTCTTCACGATACTGGTGAAATAGACGACAATAATCACAATCTGTTCAATAATCACCTCAAACCATCATGAAAATTGGATAATGGTTAGGTGCCCACCAGTTCCCAAACAAAGAAAAACATGCATATAATGATTATGCAAAGATTTTGTTCTCGCGGAGAAACTTCAATAAACATAAAAAATCAACAGAAGGTATAGATAAAGTATTACAAAAGGAAATTAAGAAATTTTGTTTAGAAAAGGTATGTCGTTTTTAAATATTAAATAACAATCAGAGCACGACCGAAAACTGCATATTTGTTATTTGGATGCTTGCCTAGGCGTGCAGATTATAATAAATACTATAAATAAAATGTATATTATAACAATTACTACAAACAGAAAACGAAATAAATGAACCTATATTTAACAATTAAATATTGCTCAAAGTAAGTAATAATTATAAATTAATAATAATAGTAATAATAGTAATTAATAAATAATAAATTGTTTTAAATGGTAATTAATAAATAATAATTATTAAAAACAGTAATTTTTGATTTATAACTTTAATATAAAAGGGCCATATTTTACCAATGCAAAGGACGATAAAATCTTAGTAAAATCGAATACAAGTCAGGCATAAAGATAAATATTTGGCAAAATAGCGAACCTTCGATATCATAAACAGGAAACTGATTTCCTATAAATTGTGAATTGAAAATTTGATAGTTAAAATACGGATAGTAAATTTGTGGACAAACGAAAATTGCTAATAAAGTTGAATTATTTGAAGGTAATCAACGTTTTAGTCGTTATATTGCCTATCCAAACTAAAGATACTGACATATGTCTTTTGCAACATACAGAAACTGATCATCATATTATTTTGATCGTTCAGTTGTAACAGTTTTACCAAGGCTCAAATTAAATACATGGAAAGGCATCAGTTTTCTAGGAAAGCTGCTTTGCCTGTTTTTTTAAATAGCCGAGGGCTAGTATTTTAGGATAACGTTACTACTAATTTCTGGGTGGTAATCGATCGCGGCAATTTTTTTTCGTCTTTTACGTCGTATTGTTGAGCGGTGATGTTGATCAATTAGGATCCTGCATTCGCTGTCTTAGCAAAAACCTTAGGACGGTTTGTATAATCGATCTCTATTTTCTGTGTAATTGAGGCAACTTTTTGGGCAACATATTTTATTATTTTGAACTTGTATTAAACATATTTTGTATTTTATTTAAAAATAAATATTTGAGTATAAAAGTCCAGTTATTGTTTGAATTTAACAAATACTAATTCTCGTAGTCAGATCGAGTGAGTCTGTTGATCGTATAACCCACATACGAACTTAACAATATTCTTGATTTCTTTTTTCGTGAGTTAGCCTTACAATAATTTTAGATATAATTTATCCGAGAGAAATAATGAACAAAAATCAGTTTTCAAAGCATATTGGTTTCACAAAACGAACGGGAAACTCTGATTTTTAAAAGAGTACTGAAAACAAAAAATATTTGAAGAGTCCATGGTTATCCCTATCAATTTATTTAATCTGTCATCAACAAACATGAAAAACTGTTCTATTTTTGAAAAATAATAGCAAACAATTTTTCAAAGCGGTGAAAAGTTTGTAAACAACATCAGCTGTTGGCATTAAAAATTTATGTAATTAAAGTATATTTTCAAGAATTTTGATTCTACGAGCGGGTTACTACCAATCAGTGCTGACCACGCACAATTATGATGTTAAATGAGTGGGCTTTTAGATTTATAATGAATGTCAAACTATATTTGGTTCATTATTGATGCTCCGGTTCAGTTTGTTCTACTCAACTGCAATCTTATTCCAGCGATCTTTAAACTTTCATATTCCGATTATCGACTCACTCAATGAGAAAGAAGTCAGAAAATATTCCAACCCGTCAAAGAAGTTCGCTTCACAAAATTCAGTGATAAAGATATGCCTAGATAAACTCACTCAATCTTCTCTTCTAAAGTACATAGTGAATGCCGGTTTTCAAGGATCCATTTGTTTGTTTGTCATTTCAGAGATCACATTGCTTCCACTCTGTCAATTTAAGATGTGGAATAATGAAAAAGAAAATCTATAATTTCAGATTTTAATAAAATTTGTTTAAAGTTGTTTATTTAAAAAAAATAATATTGAAGAAAATATCAAATCAAGAAAAGATATCTTGATTGTATCTGTAGAGACATGAAACTAATTTGCATAAAGTTTTTATTTAAAATGATCATAGAAATATTTGCTCCAGCAGTCAATGTTCCCACAAAAGCATCGGCACTTGATCTGACGATTGTATTGAGATTGTTAATGAACTCGCATTAGGAATTGTACGGTGTGAAAGTATTGGAATCTTTATCTGGAAACACTTTGTTCATTAACTCCTTTTTGGCAATCAAAGACGGATGGGTCAGTCCGGCTCATGAGAATCACTAGAATCGCGAATTAGTATTCTAAGGAAAATTTCTTTGGTTGAATAAAAGGTCTTGATGATCTTGATTATCAACCGAAAGATCACAGCTAGGAAATCAAAGGTTTCAGCTTCTCGAATGTTGGGCATTTTTTTAATTGATTTTGATGAGTTAACGATTGAGATGTTTAATTTAANCAGGATGTAGCAAAATCCGTCGTCTGCTGGGAGTTTACCAACTAGGTCAATATGAAGTGTGTCGGTTCACTCTGTGTTGTTGGCAGCCCTCACATTCGGACACCCACGGATTTACATTTTTGAATAATGAAAACCATGTTACTTTTTGGCGTTCTATCGTGACAGTAAATGGGATCTTTGAAGATTTCTGTGTAGAGATTGATGTTACGTTTTGTGATAAATTTTTAGATATAGGTTTGAGGGGTGGGTTTATAGTGAAAAGCCGTTGGATGATGATGGATTGTTCGTTGAGGAAGTCGAAGCCTTGTATTGGAAAATTGTGTCTCCTATTTGGAAGTTGTGAGTGAAAGTTGAGTTCAATTTCAGTAACGTGAATGTAAGTCTTTTTAATCCCAAAAATTGAATCAATGTACAGTTGGTTGTTAAGACGGTGAAAGGAGATTTGAGATATGGAGTTATAGTTGTTGGAAGGATCGGAAATTATAATCCGGAATCAACGGGGAAGTGGACCGATAAGCTGGAATTGAAAATTGTTGTTGATCGCTTTTAACATATTAAAACAAAATGAAATTTTAACACAAAGATCAGCCAATCACAATATTTTTTTTTGTTTTAATTTTTTTTGCGTGAATTTGAATTTTACACATCAAAACCAAATCTTCAATAATTATTATACAATGATCAGCCAATCAAAATATTTCTTTGTTTTAATTAAATTTTTTTTTGCGGGAATTTGAACTTTATTTTTACATATTAAAACAAAATCTTCGTTAATTATTATACAATGATCAGCCAATCAAAATATTTTTTTTGTTTTAATTAAATTTTTTTGCGGGAATTTGAATTTTACATATTAAAACAAAATCTTCAATAATTATTATACAATGATTAGTCAATCAAAACATATTTTTTGTTTTAATTAATTTTGCGGGAATTTGAACTTTATTTTTACATATTAAAACAAAATCTTCGTTAATTATTTTACAATGATCAGCCAATCAAAATATTTTTTTGTTTTAATTAATTTTGCGGGAATTTGAACTTTATTTTTACATATTAAAACAAAATCTTCGTTAATTATTATACAATGATCAGCCAATCAAAATATTTTTTTTGTTTTAATTTAATTTTTTTTGCGGGAATTTGAATTTTACATATAAAAACAAAAAACTGCCAATCAAAATCAACTAAATATTATTTTTGAAAAATAATTAAATTCTCTGAAAAATCATTAATCCAATAATTTAGTAAATAATAATAAAAAAATACAACTACAAAGTGAAAAGTTTAATCAATAATAAATCCAATAATCACACATAAATCATCGATTGAAACACAGGTTAATCAACGGAGCTCTTTCAATTGCTTCAATATCTCCTCATCGCGTTTGTCTTGTTTGTTCTTTTTAAGTGATTTAATTAAAGCAGAAAATCCCGAATCGCTATGCCGAGTTTTCTCCAATAAACTAATCGCGCTTGATGTCACCACTCGATCGTACGGATTTTCTGAGAACGAGACAACATTGAAATATGATTTGGGAACATTGGATTAATATTATTATGCATCACTCGATGGGAAATCCATTTGCAGATAATATTGCAGAATTATGACGTGTCGATTAAAATTAAAAGTTATTTTAAAATTTCGATTTTTCATAAAATTATTTCATTCACTAATAATTTTTATTTGTTATTAATTTCCGAATAACTAAATATTTATCGATTTCTCTCTATATTGAATTAAAAATTATAATCCATTTTTAGTATTATTGATAATTATTATTGATTATAATTTATTCATAATTATTAAAGATTATAAAATTAAAATTTACAATCAATTATTAATATTATCGATTATAATTTATTCATAATTAATAGAATAAAATTAATATTATAATCCATTTTTAGTATTATTGATTATAATTTATTCATAATTATTAAAAATAATAATCGATTATTAATATTATTGATTATAATTTATTCATAATTAGTGTAAAGATTATAAAATTAAAAATCGATTATTATTATTACACTATTTACAAATTAAAACTGCTTTAAATAACTACAATATGATCCACATTCGTTTGGCATCGCTTTGATCGGCAAATTGTAAATAAAAACAAACAAGAGTTGAAGAGCGCGTTTAATTATTCAATTCGTGCCACAAATGTGCATATATGCATGCATTGACTACTGTTCAATATGTTGACCTAGAGCAGATTCAATTTGGAAATGGTGTACCGATAATAAATGTTGAATGCATAGGAAAATGTAAATTGTGAGAATGATTGAATTTGAAGTTGAATTTTTTAGATATAAGAAAATTTAATAAATCTTATTATTTATTGAAATAATACATAAATATACTGAAATTCACAATAAAGATTATAATATATAAATTTGAATAAATTATAATTATTATTGATCATTTAAATAATTAATAAAGACTAAATTTCAAAATTATAATCGATTATTAATATTATCAATGATAATTTATTAATCAATGTAAAATAAATAGATAGGAAAATGAAAATTGTGATAGAATTATTGAATTTGAAGTTAAAATTTTTTTTGGTATAAATATTTGAGTTTTATATAATTTTTGATAAACAAACCCTAAAATCAAAGTATCTACTATTACAACTGAGGTACGGAAGTAGGTATATGTGAGCTCGATGACCGCAATATGCTATCGCGCATATAGCCTCCCCAGAATATAGCTCCAGTTATTTCGCGAAATGAGTTTCCAAGCAGTTGGTCGAGAAATTATTGTGATATTTATTGAAATTTATGTGCAAAAAAGTGCAGTGCAATTTCTGACTTTGTTCAGAGGAATTTTTGGTATTTAGACTATAGTAAGAGTCACTTAAAATTTTGCACTATAAAAATTATTGATTTATTCATAATTGTTAGATTATAATTTATTCATAATTAATATATTTTATAGAATTAAATTTATAATCGATTATTAATATTATTGTTAATTTATTCATAATTAATAAAAATTAAAATTTATAATCGATTATTATTATTATTGATTATAATTTATTCATAATTGACAAAGATTATAAAATTAAAATCTATTATTAATATTATAGATAATTTATTAATAATTAATAAAGATTATAAAATTAAAAACTTTAATTGATTATTAATATCATAAAGATTTATCCATTTTTAGTATAGATGATAATTTATTCATAATAAAAATTATAATCGATTATTGATAATTTATTCATAATTGATAAGGATTATAAAATTAAAATTTAATATATTTTATAGAATTAAAATTATAATCGATTATTAATATTATTGTTAATTTATTCATAATTAATAAAAATTAAAATTTATAATCGATTATTATTATTATTGATTATAATTTATTCATAATTGATAAAGATTATAAAATTAAAAATTACAATCGATTATAGATAATTTATTAATAATTAATAAAGATTATAAAATTAAAAATTACAATCGATTATTGATAATTTATTGATAATTAATAAAGATTATAAAATTAAAAACTTTAATTGATTATTAATATCATAAAGATTTATCCATTTTTAGTATAAATGATAATTTATTTATAATTAATAAAAATTAAAATCGATTATTAATGATAAAATAGTAATATAGGATCTAACTTACGCTGAGTCCTATAATTTTTGATAAACGTGTCCCAATCGGACAAGATCACTAATGCTGTCAATTGGCGTAAATCTTCAAACACCAAAATCAAGGTATCGGCTGAAACACCGGCAACCGGAATTTTCCTGGTAAACTCTTGCAGCGACTTGATATCAATTGACAATTGTTGAAGAAACCTATCGGAAATTCGAGCTTCATTGTTGACAAATGTTTTCAATTTATCGTTGATATATTTACACGAAAGCAAGCACGCAGTTTGAGCTAATCTGGCCGGTAGATTCGTAAAGGATTCAAAGGTGATGCTGAGGTATGCTATAACGTCAGTGATAAAATCCGATGATTTCATTGGATTATTATCGGAAATGGGATTTAATCTTTTATTCGGTGAATTAGGTGAAGAATGATGAGAATTGACTTGTCGATATTCGTTATCGTCGAACATGTCATCGATTTTGGCATTGATGGCAGAATAAATACAGTTTTCGATTTTCGATTGTAAGTCCTTAAACAATGCAAATGCATGCAGTCGAGACCGAGGGGGATTAATCGATAAATTGTCGTCTAATAACACTTCTGAGTTGGAGGAATTTTCCACTATCTGATAGGATGATGTTGTATAAACCGTTCCAACAAGTGATGAAATGAAATTCTGCAATCCAATACAAGCAGACTCCAATTCATCCATATTAACCGCCAATTGGATTAATCTATTTAATTCACGTTCCGAATCTTTTACCGCTTTCATTAGGAAATGTTTCAGTGTATTTGAAAATAATACATTTGTTGTATGGTTCAATTGATCTTCTAGTTCTGTTTGACTTAGTTCCAGATTATCAGCGAATTTTCTACATTTCTTTATATGGTCTCTAATTGCCTGATTAATTCTCGGAACCATCCATGAAAATGATAAAGATTTCGGATAGGGTAAAATATCGATGTCAGGAGAAAGAAAATAAGGATAAAGATCAATGACTAATTCCATTTCTGAGGGATCATGGACGGTTATTGCAGTGTAATCTTCTCCTTCAAATATGTCTTTAAATCTGGAAATTAAATACATTTTTATTGAGACTTTTGACAATTGAATGCGACATGAAATTATATTTGTATTTGTAAGCACATTTATCGATTTCAAACTTCTTTAATAAACATTATTGGATGTATTTTTAAATTCATTAAAATGCAAATCTTTAAATATCTCATAATCGAAAAATGAATTGATCGACATAATTCATAAAGAAAAATAATTATAATAAATATTAAAAATAAAAATAATATTAATTAATAGAAATAATAATTAATAATTATGATAAATATTAATATTAATAAATAAAAATAATATTTATAATAAATAATAAAAAAATAATATTAATTATTAGAAATAATAATTAATAATTAAAAAATTAATATTAATAATTATAATAAATATTAATAATTAAAAATAATATTAATTAATAGAAATAATAATTAATAATTATGATAAATATTAATATTAATAAATAAAAATAATATTTATAATAAATAATAAAAAAATAATATTAATTATTAGAAATAATAATTAATAATTAAAAAATTAATATTAATAATTATAATAAATATTAATAATTAAAAATAATATAATAAATAAAATTAATATTAATTAATAATAATAACAATAATAATTATGATAAATATTAATAATAAAAAAAATAATAAGGATAAAGATCAATAACTAATTCCATTTCTGAGGGATCATGGACGGTTATTGCAGTCTTCTCCTTCAAATATGTCTTTAAATACATTTGTATTGAGACTTTTGACAATTGAATGCGACATGAAATTATATTTGTATTTGTAAGCACATTTATCGATTTCAAACTTCTTTAATAAACATTATTGAATAATAATTTTACATTATAATTTATCAATATTGCTATCAATACTATTTTTAAATTCATTAAAATGCAAATCTTTAAATATCTCATAATCGAAAAATGAATTGATTGACATAATTCATAAAGAAAATTATTATATATTTAATTTTGAGGCAGGCCAGTTATTATAAAGGTTTAATATAAATAATAATAATTATAATAAATATTAATATTAATAAATAATAATAAATAAAAATAAATTATAATTAATAAAAATAATTATAATAAATATTAATAATTAAAAATAATATATTAATTATAATTAATATTAATAATTAATAATAAATAATATTAATTAATAAAAATAAATAATAATAATTATGATAAATATTAATAATAAAAAAATAATATTAATTAATAGAAATAATAATTAATAATAATAATAATAAATATTAATAATAAATAAAAATATTAAAAAATATTATAATAAATAAAAATAATATTATTAATTAATAGAAATAATAATAAAATAATAATAATCAATAATAATAAATAAAATTAATAATATTAATTAATAGAAATAATAATAAATATAAATAATAAAAATCAATAATAATAATCAATAATAATAATAAATAAAAATAATAATAATAATAAATAAATAAAAATAATAATATTAATTAATAGAAATAATAATAAATATAAATAATAAAAATCAATAATAATAATCAATAATAATAATACTTGTTTCCATATTCATTTCCTAATAATTTTTGATGTTGTTTTTTTAATACTTCATAGAAGTCCTTAAAGCCAGCGACATTAAAACCAAGAGATCGCATAGTTTTTCCGAATAAAACACAAGAATCTTTCAGTTTAAGTAAGCTTTCAATGTCATTGATATTGTCTGAATTAACAGAAACGAAATCCCCGACTCTGAGCATAGTTTGAGACCATAATTCGTCCAGATAATTCCTCGTTACCATTGATATTTGACTATGACGAATGTAATCTTCAACAACAAAAAATCCAACAACACCACTGAGAAATTCGTGGTAATTCCGTATAGATTCCTCAACAAATTCAAAATAGAAATAATTCTGGTAATATCTATATTGTACGCATTCAAATAAAAAACCGCTACATCATGTTCCCCTTTGTCATTCAAATAAATTTATAAATTATATTTCACATGTTTTTATAATTTCTAATTTCAACTTGTAATTCTTTGTAATTATTTGCATCTAAGATCTAGTTAATTCTCTTTCATTTCTTTTGGAAGTACCAGAATGCATCTAATATGTATCGCTGATAAATCCATTCAATTTTGAATGCATTTTGTATTATTGAATTATTATTGAATTATTATTGAATTACATATATTTATGATGTATAGATTTATTGGTAAATTTAATATCTATAAAATGGCTTGCCGTCAAATTTTGATATATTTCAAAATATGTTTTCTAATTTTAAATTTCAAACTGTGCAAGTTTTTGTATTGATTTTTATTTAATTCACCTGAAAGGAGAAAATTTTATTCTAAAATGCGTGATGCTATATTTCTAATATATATAAAAGTATGTATTGATTTATCCAGATATGCCGAGAGCAGAATTTGTGTCGTTTGTTAATTATTGATATTTTTAGGGACTGCCAAATGTGTTTGAAGCGAAAGTGAAAGGTTTTGAGGGGAAAGCACTCTTCGGGTGTTGTGTATGTGTGGGGGGGATTAACAGATGGAAATTTACAGAACGACACACAAGAGTGAAATGTGCTAAGGGGAAACCTAAACTTGATAGCGTCGAAGGTAGATTAATTTTACAATTGCATTTTTTGTGTTTTTCATTTGTTCCTTAGACTTGTCTATCTTTGATATTTTTAGCAAGAAATGAAACATCAAAAATACTTTAGATTTTATCATTAACAACCTTTCTTTTCTTTTAGATATTGTTGTTATTCTTGGCCCATATGTCTGGAAGTCTATTATATAATATACAAGTGGAGGAATGCTAGATTTCTGGTGCAAAAGCATGTAACACTTCCGTAACAATGTATAATGCAGGAAAGACGTGAATAACGTATTGATCATGTAATGGAATATGTGACAGTTTCATGATATTTCATAAATAATTTTTTATTTCTTTTGCAAAATTTGATCAAACTATTGGCCAAAAAGGCATTGGGTTTTTTCTTCAATAAAAACTTAATTTAAAATCCAAAATTGATTAAAAAACTCGAAAGCTACTATACAAATGTTTTAATAATCGTTTTTTTATCTTAGCGTAGATTTGAAATAGAAAAAACGCTGTTCTGGTTCATAGAAAATTATGTAAGGTATATGAAGATGATGTCTTAAAAGTGCGGTAATGTCAGAATTTGTTCGCAAAATTTCGGTGTGGATAATCTTTTAAGTTGAACGCTTAGAAAGACTAGTTGAAGTCGAGAAATTCTGGAAAGATAAACATTTCGAAAAGCATTTAAAGCTCGATATTTGGGTACCACATAAACTCAAAGAAACGCGAGATGAAAAATATATAGTCGACAATAACGTTTAACGAAAGTGGTCGTGCAGTAGGCGTGATAAACAAATTCAAATGACTTCCAAAGGAGATTCACTAAAAGAAGATTAAATGAGATTTCAAAGACATTGTGTATTCCAAGAAACAAAGCAAAGCTGTTGTATATACTACAATAATGCAAAACTAACTACAAACTCCTAAATCCTACAAGTGAGAAATCACATACTTGTGTGAAAGATGACAAAGATGACAGCGAATAAAATGGACAATAATTTATTTAATAAAAATTTACTTTTATATGTTTATACGAATCAATTCAATTGAATTAAGACACTTCTAAATTGATGATTTCTGTGATCGATTTGTATATTTTTATATTTGATTGATTTTAAATTTAAAAAAAAACAATTCTATTTAAAATCTGTAATGGTATTACCATACTTAGAAGGTTTTAAGGATTATAAAGGGAAGATAAGCAAGGATTTAGGGAATTTAAACTATAGGATAGTGTCAACTTCATGGAAGGTACGCAATATGTTTATTAATAAGTCTAAAACTTCTGTTGGATTGTGTTCCGATCTCGTTTATCAGTTTAAATGTAATGGGTGTAATGCCACATACATTGGAGAGGCTTCCCGTCATCTCTGTATTCGAGCTCGAGAATATTGTAGACCGAAGGCATTGACCAATATTAGTGAGCACAATAAGCGATGTAAGAGTAAAAAAATCTGATTTTAAAATTTTATTAAAAAATTCAATAATTATTGGGAACGTGTAATTTGTGAAGCGTTATTGATAAAGTCATTGAATCCGAAAATTAACGTGTAGAATGCAGTGAATACTTGTGTTTTAGATATTTTCAAATAATTTATTGTATATTGTATGTATTGATTGTTGTTGATGTTAAATTAAATAATTAATAAATTATTAAATTGAATTTCAATATTTTATATTTGATTGCTAAAATTTAAAAGAATAATTTATTATTTGAATAACTTTTAAAGAATAAAATATTTTTATTAAAAATTTGATATAATTTGTTCTATAGTTTTTATATGCACCTGATAATGACAGGAAACGACCATCAAAATATACTCAATTTTCAATTAAACCAAAGCTAGATATATAGTTATTTTTGACAATCTTCCATTCGAGCTCTTTTTAATTTGATTATATTATATAATTTGATTTTATTTGATTATTATAATTGTTTATGAAATGTACATTTATATTTCATATTGATTTTAACGAACTTTTAACGAATGAAAGTACTCTTCAGGATTTTAATGATATGTGTTTGTCGAGCAAAGGAATACGCATCTTTTCCTTGTTGTGACTAAGGTAAAATATGACTTCTTCACTTAGTTACATTAATTTTTTGTTCGAAAAACTGAATTTGGAATGCGATTTATTTCTGAAAATTATCGATTATTCTTTTTCCTTGGATACGTAGAGAATGAAAGTACTCTTCGGGATTTTGATGATATGTGTTTATCGAGCAAAAGAATACACATCTTTTCCTTGTTGGTAACTAAGGTAAAATATGACTTCTTCACTTAGCTATATATAAATTTATTTTCCAAAAATTAGAATAATTTCTGAAAATTATCGATTAATTTCTTTTTTCCTTGGATTTGTAGAGAAATAATAAATTTTGTAATGAGACAAAAGTCTAGTATTAAATTCTGAATCCGGAAGATGTTCAAATCCCAAAACCTAATTATCCCATAATATTACCTATTAAAGTGGGTAGATATAAATTAATATAATAATAATAATAATCGCACAAATTAAATAAGTTATTTTAATAATTTATATATTCAAATGAACTTGAAATATTCGACAAATCAAATAAACGAACTTGTTTGGACAATGTCAACAATAGCGTACATTGTCTTTTTCGCTGGGTTCGATAGGATTTCTCGAATTCATGCCGATCTCCAAGAACAGAATGAATGTGCAAACATCGATAAACTGGACCGAAATCCACAAGATCCTCCACATTGGTAGACTCCAATTCTGATACATCCTCATTATCGTTGTTGTATGATTCTAGTGAAATAAGATCTTGGATTTCTTTATTAATCGATTCTATAGGATAGGATTAATTAGAATTCTTCTCGCTAAATCACACTTAACCAGGTTCATCGAGTATTCCAACAAATGGGTTTTCACGTTTACTATCATCACTTTTATTCCTTCTCGTTCCATTCATAGTTCTTTTATTCGTACTATCAAAATTGACTTCCATGCCGGTTTTATATGCCATTTGTTTCATTGCACGCATTCCTAATCCTACAGAATGTTTCCGAACGTTTTCCAAGAAATCTTTTATCTCATCTTTGCTTGCAGCTTTAATTTGCTCACGCATTCCTGGAATTTGATTTTGCAAATTTTCGGAAAATGAGAACTGTCTAACGCGCTGCATTTGATTAAGTTCAAGATGATTAAGAGTTTTCAAGGCCGGGTAGTAACGCTTTTCATTTATGCTTTTAGCAGCTTTTAAGTACTGATCAAAAACTGGCAGACACGCTTGAAGATTCTCGACTGCTTTGTCAATGTTAGTCAATATTAAATGGCATTTCGATAGTTCATTACAGTCTTGTTTGATCTAAAGGTCATTTGGAGATTTATTATTGGAAAGATATAAAGGTAAAAGATATAAAATTATGGCTAACAATTCGATTGAAAGAAAGCTTTTACAACATTATATGAAAGCTTTGCAAATTTTGTGATGTTTATTACACTTGTACAACTCCAAGTAAAATACTAAGTTTGGATAATATCCGAGTTATTACCTTCGTCCCTAAACAACTGAATTTTTTAAAGGTGTGTATGGTTAAAGGTTTGTGTGCAAGTTAAATCAATGCAAAAAGTTCCTATATCACTATGAATGATGCTAATTGTTTACCTTATGGTATTAACAGTTCCCAGTACTGCCAAAGATTTTACTGTCCACAAGTTAGTTTATTTCCCAGTAAGCAAATTGTCAAGATTTTTAAAAAAAAATTCTTCATCGACTTTTCAATTCTGGTAAAAAGTGAATGAAAAGCATTCAAATCGTTGATATTTAGCTTTTATGAATGTGTCGGTTGATTAATAACTGACATTTCAATTATTGTAGAAAGTTCTTCAATACGTTGAATATTGGTTTTTTAATATGCATTTTGGGTTTGTTTTGTGGAATGACAATTTTATTTCTAATCCTGGAGCTCTTTATGTTAACATCAGTTTATAATGAAAGTCTGCCATTTTGTAAAGATCTCCTACTTGATTGTTTGAAATTGATTAAAAAAAATAGTCATTCAGATAAAGGTAATGTTTTCACAGCTGATTCACATTAACCATTATTCATCCTTTCCTTGCAAACAACAATAAGCCCCGAAACATTATGGATAAAAAAGCTTCATTCTAATTTCAATCTCCCAAGTTCCTCAACATATCATGCTCCAATTAAATCTTACAAATTTTCATAAAAAACGTAAGCAAATTTTTTGTAATCGTATTTCATTACTTGCGTAATACTTTTCTTTATACGTATTTTTAAAAATCCCTGTATTTAAAATCATATTTTTTGACAAATTAATATAAGTCTGTTTGTCGATAACGCAACATTTATTATGTATTTTTATAATATAATTCACAACCAATAATGCTATAATTTTTAAGAAATTTAAAAATGTTATACAATGAAATTATAATAAAGGCAATTGTCATCAAATTAACTATTTTAAAATAATTATTTTAAATTAATTATTTTAAATCAATTATTTTAAATCAATTATTAAATCATTTATTAAATCAATTATTAAATCAATTATCAAATCAATTATTAAATCATTAAAATTTTCTTTCATTTCTATCTCTAATTTCATTTTTATGTTTAAAATATACATTTAGTGATTTCAGATTTTGTTTTCAACATTTTAATTTCGACAAAATAATCAAAAATAGGAAATTGTAGAACAATGTGATAATAATTAAGTCTCACAAGGACAACGTTTGAAAATGTAGAAATCCATTTAGCGAATCCAATGTTTGGTTATGGTCAATAGGTCAATATGGTCAATTTTTCAGGATATCAGAAACGCGAAAACTTTAAATTTAAGATTTCCGAAAAGAGTATCCAAGGAAAAGTTAATGAACGATTGAAATTGAACAATCAAAATATTTGTACAAAAAAACGTCGTGTATAAAGAGATTTTTGAGAATTAAAAAATTCATCAACCAAGAAATGTTCAACAAGGAAAACCACGAAATTATCACCATCATCCTGAAAATGTGACGGAAAATAAGTGAGAAGGATAGGTTATTTTGAAGGTCTTAGTTTTAAATGACAATCTGAAAGTAGAATTTGTATTGAATGTACAAATTTCCACTACAAACAGATGGAATACAGCAGGTTTTAAAAAATGAGCTCAGAACATCTTTTCCAACCGCGTGTTGTTAAAATTTTCAGGGTATTTCTATAATGTGGAATTTGTTTCATTTCAATGAATGCAAACGTAAATCTTGACCAATTACTTGACTTAAGTACAATTATAATTATAATTTAAATATAAATGGTAACAAATCTTAAATTATAGAAACATCAGGTAAAGTTCAAAAGCTTTTTAGTGGATATATGGACAAAAATCTGTTATCTAAACAAAAGTCCGTCATCATAGATGAGTTATAGCGAGTCTTTATATAGAATGGAACGACTGCACTATCATACTTACGATGCTGTAGTAGTAGGTAGAAGTGTCACAGATGGCCCAGCATGACATCACATACTGTACCACCAACCCCACCCTCACGATAACTAGTTGCAGTCCGTGAATATTAATAGAATTAAAATTATTTGCTTATTTATATTATAATTGCAATAATATATAGATCGATAAAAATAATATATTGATTGATAGAAATAATAATTGTATTGATTGATTACAAACAAATATATGTTATTTGCCTATTTATATTATAATTGCAATAATATATAGATCAATAGAAATAATATATTGATCGATAGAAATAATAATTGTATTGATTGATTACAAACAAAAATACGTTTTTTTGCCTATTTATAATTATAATTTCAATATAAATGGTGACAAATCTTAAATTATAGAAGCATTGGGTAAAGTTCAAAAGCTTTTTAGTGAATATTTGGACAAAAATCTGTTATCTAAACAAAAGGCCGTCATCATAGATGAGTTATAGCTGGTCTTTATATAGAATGAAACGACTGCACTATCATAATTACGATGCTGATTACTGTATTAAAATCGACAGATAGTTTTCAAATTGATTACGCTAAATTCCGTTCTGGTGATCTTGAGTTAAAATGCAAACCAAGCACTGGATGATCATTGGCTATTTATGGCAAGGTTTTAAATGCAAAGAGATTTAACAGCAAACATTGGAGTTGTAAGCTGAATGTTTGGGTACCATACAAATTAAGAATTTGCTAGACCGATATAATGCTTGTTCCTCATTACTAGATTGTCCAAGATTATATTGTACGAAAAAGACACCGAAGAGAAAAGTCTATGAATGTTGGCGAATCTAATTTATAACAAAACAAAACGATTCTGTGTCGTTGGTGCGATAGTTTTTTACTTTGAACTACTTAAAGCTGGTGAAAAGATAAATTACAAACTCGACAGATTAAAGAAAGCCTTACATTTAGAAGCGAGATTTGATTGATTGATAAGGAGAGTTCATTGTATTCAAAGAAAACTAGAATTAACTAGTTGCAACCCGTGAATATTAATGGAATTCAAATTATTTGCCCATTTATATTATAATTGCAATAATATATAGATCAATAGAAATAATATATATTGATCGATAGAAATAATAATTGTATTGATTGATTAAAAACAAATATACGTTTTTTATCTATTTATATACTAATACTCTTCGACAGTTCGAATCACAAAAATCGAATTCAATACAACCAATGAAAACATTTCATATTTGACCAATAAATAAAAATATATATTTATTTTATGTGAATATCAGATAATAACAATAGCCAGTAATAGGTAAGGTGTCACAGATGGCCCAGCATGATTTATCACGTACAATAACACCCCCCCCCCACCCCCACGATAACTAGTTGCAATCCGTGAATATTAATGGAATTCAAATTATTTGCCTATTTATATTATAATTGCAATAATATTTAGATCGATAGAAATAATATATATTGATCGATAGAAATAATAATTGTATTGATTGATTACAAACAGATATACGTTTTTTTATCTATTTATATACTAATACTCTTCGACAGTTGGAATCACAGAAATCGAATTCAATACAACCAATGAATTATTATCCAATGAAAGCATTTTATATTTAACCAATGAAATATATATATATATATATATATATATATATATATATATATATATATATATATATATATATATATATATATATATATATATATATATATATATATATATATATTATTATGAGAATATATCAGATAATAATTATAGCCAGTAGTAGGGAGAAGTGTCACCGATGGTCCAGTATGAATTATCACGTACTGTACCCCCCCCCCCCCACGATAACTCATTTAGTTGAAATTTGAAATTTTCTAACGTTAAAAATAATAATGTGTAACTACGCAAAGGAGCCGGAATCTACCTTAGCAACCCACAGGTAAAAGACGCGTATTCCCATGTTCTATTAGAATATACAATCAAAACTGCAAAATTCTCTATCGTTCTATACGAATCCAAGGAAAATAGAAATTAATCGATAATCATCGAAAATAATTCTATGTCCAAATTGACTTTGAAATATTTTCATCAAATATCGATTTTTCAAAATTAATCGATAATATTAAAAAATATATATTTTTGGTTAAATTGAGACCAACCTTTTTAACAGATTCTATTAATGATGATTGAACAGTTCCAAAGCTGTTTTTCAATTCACTAGCTTCCTCTTGGATTTTTAATAATTCTTTAATCGAATCAACAAAACCCTGATAATAATGGTTGCAAAATTTTTCAATATCTTGATTATTCAATTCAATTTCATTGTCAAGATGTCGCATAAACTTTGTCAAAATTTCACTGGATTCATTATTAACAGAAGAAGTTTCTAACTGACGTAATTTTCGAATAATGTTTGCAGTCGAGCCACTAGAATTGGATTTGATTTCATTAATAAGATTAGAAAAATCTTTATTGAAATCGCTGACATTTGAATATGACATATAAGAAAATTCATTCATATTTTTTATCGAGATAGTTGACTAATGCGATCTTTGATTGAATTTAAAGATTCTAGGAGCGTATCCAAATCTGGCTCGGAAAGATTTAATAATATTTTTTTCTGTAAATAAGCCTTTTAATATAGAATTATAAATAAAATTTGATCTAACACTTTCAAATTCAGAATCTTTATTAATTTCAAATTTAATTAATAATTCACTGTGGATTCCACTAGAAGGTAAATGAATATTCCAATCAAAATTAGTTAAATTATTGGTCATTAGTAAAAATCATTTACCTAGGAAATTCGAGTTCAAAAAATGATTATTTATTAAAATATGTAAAACAAACGATTTTGAAAATTATTGATCTAAAATTATTATTCTAAAATTAATAACTAAATTAGTTTTTAAAACAAAGAGTTATAAAAATTAATAAAACCAACAAATTATTATAATATAATAATGATTTAAAGTAAACGTTTAATAAGTGTTCTCAAATTACTTTCAGGTAATTAAAAAATATATTTAGTTAATTTATTAATCCGAAATCCTAAATAATTATTTTATTTTTATATAAATGCAATAAATGAAAAAACTAAGGTAATTTATTTAATGTTTGTTAATTCATAATGTTCAAAGACAAACCTTTTAAATCATTTCAGCCGTAATTATAACCTTTTTTCTTCCTGGTTCTTTATTTTGCCGGTAAAATGTTTATCATAATTCCATTGCAAATTTTCACGCCATTTGGAACAAATGACTTTTCTCTTTTAGACGTTTATTTTTAAAAATACTGTTGAGGATACCTAAATGATTAGTAGCATAATAAATAAGTAAATTACCTGGGGGAAGATCGTCATGACAAACGGGACGATCTATGGGAACTCAGAAAAGAAACGGAAATAAAAAGAATTGAAAAACGAGAAAGATAAATCAAAGAAAAGAAAAAAAAACAAAGGGATAAACAGGACATATCTCGATATTTGTCAGAGATAAGGCTGACGTAGCGGGGAATACAGAGGAAAATGAAAATGGAAAACAAAATCTGTCGCTAGTGCCACAAATGAAACGAGCAATATAAAGTGGAACTTTTGACTGAGAAATAAGACAAAAATTAGAGACAAAACCGAGGCAACAAAGGAAGAAAAACGAGAGCTAAAAGGAGAATTAAATTTAGAGAGTTTAAAAGAGAATCAAAGGGAGAATTTAAAGGAACAATTAAAGGGATGATTATATAGAGTTCATAACAGAGAGAAACGAGAAGTGACGAGAATTTTTTGTAAAATTGAATATAACGTAGAAGTGGAGCAAATGAATTTATGGTCAAAGCAAATAGAACAACAAATCAACGTACTCTGTAATTGAGTTGTTGACGGCCAGTGATTATTGTTGTGGTCAGAAAGGGCTATTCTTCATGTAATGTCGGAATAAGCTCGGAATAAATTGGTTTATAGTTAATTGATTGTAATAGGAATTTGTACGATCCAGTGTGGATATTAATAAAGCCTATCGTGTTCGAGAGTGTTAATTTGTGAGTACTATATTTAGATCCATGCATTTTCTATCACAATCTTAAGAAAAATTCTGAAAAATTGATGACACCTGTCGCCGAAGCCGCCTGGAATTGAAGTAGAGCTACACAAGGTAGCAAACTCAGGTTTAATAGTTACCAGTGTGTCAAAAGGTAATGTGGCAGGTAGGTTGAATGGACACAAAAGGGTCTTTCAGGCCCCAGCTTACTTTAACTGAACTTTTTTGTAGATATCTAATACTATATTATTTGGTTTACTTCAAAAGGTTCACGCAAGAGTCAAGATAATCTAATGAGTATTGATTGTGAGAAAATATATTTTTGATTCAAATATACGTTGGGTGGTTTATTGTTTTGATTAAAAGGACACGAGGAGTCAGAGGGTAACCGACTTAAATTAACTGAAAACCCAACATATATATATATATAATGAAAAAAATGCAAAAACCATAATGCATTCAATTTTCCATCATTTACACCAAATAATTATGATAGACTACGTAACAAATATTATAACAATTTAAATAAACTATACTTTATAACAGGGCTGGCAAAAGCGTCGACCGCGTAGCTATCGAAAGTAGCCCGCTAGCACTATGGAAAATTGCATATAAAAATCAGTTTTTTATTTATTGAATTTCTAACTTTATAAACATATTTAAAATAAGTTTCGATTCATATGACAAAAAAATTCCAATAAGAAACATAATATTAGTCAGATAACACTCAGAGTGTAGTAAATTTTTAGTTTGAAATTCAAATATATACAGTTAGCTAATAATCAGAATAAATTTCATGTGTTTGAACAAGTAGGCCATAAAATAAAAGCAAAACATTGACGCTACAATCTTCGATAAGGAATAAAAAAATAAAAAACAACCAAAATAAAATACAACAAACGTGTGTTTGTCTATTTCAATTTTGAAATCAAATTGTTTTCGTTAGAAAAATTTGAAAGCTTGAAGTATTCAGTATTGAATAATACCTGCTTATAATATTAATTTCAAAATTTTTTTATTAAAAAAAATTCTTTATAAAAGTTAACATTTTTAATTTTTGAGTATGTAAGTGTGTTTAACATTAATTTTCATATTAAATTTATTTTAGCTTTTATTATTTTCTTGTTTTAGCCCCAATGACACAACCGGCCAAAAAAACTAAAACGTACCATTATAATACTGAATGGGAACAGGAATTTTTTTTCATAATGATGAAAGATAAGTGTGTTTGTCTCATTTGTAATTCAAACGTAGCACTACCTAAAAGAGCTAACGTTGAACGACATTTTCGAACAGTGCACAAACAGTATGAAATTGACTTTCCATTACATTCCGAGGTACGAAAAGACAAAGTCAAGCAGTTAAAGTCTCAATTAGGTGCACAACAAACTTTTTTTACGAAATTTAACTCAAAATCAAAAACAGCTACCCTAGCATCATTCAAGGTAGTTAATATTTTGATGAAACATAAAAAACCTTTTGGAGATGGCGAAATATGGAAACAGGCGTTTGTTGAAGCTGGTGAGGTGTTATTCAAAGATTTTAAAAATAAATCCGAAATAATGGATTGTATCAACAATATGTCATTGACGCGCAATACTAGCACGCAAAGAATGGTGGACATTAGCAAAAACTTGGAAGATATTTTGCGGCAAGATATTCGAAAATGCCGCTTTTTCTCTTTGCAATTTGATGAATCTACAGATTTCACTGATACTGCGCAACTATGCATCTTCATTCGAATGGTTTTTGATGATATGTCAACCAGAGAAGAATTATTGACTATTCTTCCAATGAAAGGACAAACAAGGGGTCAAGATATTTACAATTTATTCAAGTCTTTTATAAGTCGCTCCCATTTCCCGATTCACAAGTTAGTATCAATTACCACGGATGGAGCTCCGTCTATGATCGGAAAACATGTCGGATTTGTAACACTTTGCAAAAATGATGAAGAAATTCCCAGTTTTCATTCGTATCATTGCATTATCCACCAGCAAACCTTATGCTCCAAAGTGTTGAACTCTAACTATGTAATGAATATTGCGTTTAAAATAGTAAATTCGATACGTGCAAGAAGTCTACAACGACGTCAATTTCGAACTTTGCTTGAACAATGTGAAATTGAAAATACTGAATTATTGTTACACACGGATGTAAGATGGCTTAGCCGTGCAGCATTTTTAAAACGATTTAGAGATCTTTTGCCCGGAATAAAACAGTTTTTGACTGGAAGAGAAGAATTATATCCCGAACTGGAGGATAAAAGTTGGCTGATAAATCTTGCTTTTCTTTGCGACATTACAGAGCACCTGAATAAATTAAATTTACAGCTTCAGGGGAGACACAAATCAATTCTTGACATGATAACGGCAGTAAAGACGTTTAAAGAGAAACTGTCCTTGTTTGTGCGTCAACTAGAACGGGGTGATTTGAAACATTTTAAAAACATGGAAGAAGAATCCAAAAATGCGCCAGGAATTCTTTACGATAAATATACAAATCAAATTACTACCCTTTTAAATGAATTTAACACACGTTTCGCAGATTTATCTAAAATTGCAAATATTGCTATGTTCATGTCATTCCCGTTTAATGATGTTATTGATACAGAGGAGATCGCTACTCAGATTAATGAATTTCTGGATTCAGATTCAGCTTGCTTAGAAGATGAGATAATAGCGTTGAAAAGCGACATTTACTTAAAATCAAGAGCTACAACCGAAGATAATTTTTGGAATCTTATTTCAGAAGAAAAATATCCAATTTTGCGGAGAGTAGTTGGATATATGTCCGCATTTTTTGGATCCACCTATCTTTGTGAATCAGCCTTTTCTTCAATGAATGTCATTAAAACAAAACATCGATCTTGTTTGACAGATGATCATTTGGAATCATGCTTGCGGATCGCCATAAGCTCCTATTGCCCGAAATACGAAGAACTTGCTGATAAGATGCAGTGCCACGTATCAGGTGCAAGTAGTAGCAGTAAATAATATTATATTAAGATATGTTTACGTTCTAGTAAAGTATTATAAGTTTTTTTCTAATTCGTTTTGTATTTAAATAGAATAAATAGAATAACTACAGGTAACAATTGAAAATAGTTTTTCTGGTAGACCGCCAGATTTAATTTAGTTAAAAGTCGCCCGCAAGACTTGAAAGTTTTGCCACCCCTGCTTTATAAGATAAGTAACAATTTTATTGCTATTTTTTATCCCGAAATCACGGGATTGGATGTCCCAATCCATTTGCTGTATTTGTCCTAATTTGGAAAAAAATGATATATCTCGAGTCGAAGAGTTCTCTAAAATAAAAATTCTATTATAGGTAATGAGTTTGAGAACGTGCAGATTTCGGTAAAAATTGGTTATGAAAATATTTGTTTGTTGATATAGGAAATTTTCAGTAGGCCATAGAAGGCCAATAATTTTAATCAAGCCTAATAAAAAATAATTACAGAAAAAAATATAAGTAAACATAAAATCTAGTTTTTAAGCTGTATATGCAAAATCTAACGACATTTTAGTATACTGTTGATTAGATTTATTTTAAAGGATAAAAACGCTTTGAAGGTGTTAATAATTGATTTCTCCCACCCAAATTGGACGACCCAAAGTATTTTCAATAAAAAAACTAACATTTTCAAGAAACAACCATAAAATCATTTAATGTTTATTAAAATAATTCCGTAACAAATAAGAAAATATTACGATCAGTTACCAAACCTTTAGGAATATTTTATATGTCAAACTGTAAGTCTAAAATATATTGCATAACTATTGAAAATAATGATGAACATTAGTGAAGAACTAATTAAACAGGAAGAACTGTCCGAGTGATCATCTTTATCATCATGAAAAACTTTCAAAGTATTAATAACTTTATTGTCCGGATGCTTTTCAGAAAATTCTTTTCGTGCCAGTCTTTCGTGGAGCTTCTTTTCTAGTGATTTTAGTCTTATTAATCTTAAATATGTTTGATAAATCTTATGATTGACTTGCCTCATATGGTTGAGATTGAGGGGTTTTAGAAAAATATCATCGGTTTTTTTTAAATAATCGTTGAGAAATCTGTCGTTTTTAGACTGCTTTGTCGAATTTGTTTCTGCTAGGAATGGTAAAATGTTTTCTAGCCTTTTAATTAAACCTTCGGTAGTCTTGTTAAGATTTGATCGTAAATGGTCAGCAAAATATTTTTTAATTTCCCAAATTCTCTCTGAAATCTTTTGATTTTCAGCGAGTCTTTCGACAATATTTTTGCGATCATGATTTTTATAATGATTAATAAAGTTTCTTTCAAGTTTTTTGTCGTTTAATATTTTAATAATATTTTCATAGGAGGTCAAATCTTTTGTTAATTTTCGTCGTTTTTGAGACTTCATATCATCGATTTTCCTCTTTTTATCATTCATTAACTCTTTAAGTTTATTATTTTGATTTTTAAACTTGTTTCTATTCTGCTTTTCATGTAATTCTTTATTGTGAACACTCAAATGATCTAGGTTATTTAAATTTCTTTTCTTATATCTATTATTAAAACGGCCTCCTTCTTTTTTTAAAAATTTTGCTTTAATTTTTTCCAAATGGTTCGCTTCTGATCTAATAAGTTTTTTTAACTGAAGTATTTTCATTTCAAGAAGCCTTTTTCTGATTTTCGTCTGATTTCTATATTTAGATTTAAGATCCAGTTTCCGTTTCTTGCTTTTCAACTTTTTATAATTATTCTTTTCTTTTTTGTACAAGTTCCGCAAATTCTTCAAATCATCCCGTTTCCCATTTATTAAATCAAATCGGTGTCGTTTTTTAAATTTTCTAAAGACTTTTAATGCTTTTTCAACTTTCAAAATTTTTACTCTGAATTTCCTTAATAGTTTATTTTGTCGATTTAATCTTTTTGTAATTTTTTTTAATTTTCTCCCATATCGTTTATACTGGAATCTTAGAAACCGAGTTTTCAATGAAAAGGAATGTGAGTTTTTCGAATCATAATAACGCCGTTTATTTCTTTGATATTTTCTACGAATAAATTTTAGTTTAACAACTAATTTTTTTTTCTCATCTTTAATGAACTTTAATTGTGTTTTGTAGAATTTTAATTTTTTGATAAGTCTGTATTTTTTCCAACGTTTCTGAATTGATAGCTGACCACGATTATTAATGTAATGTTTTTTATGCTTACCAGCAGAATTAGGTGAGTTGTCAGAGAACTTTTTCCAATGATTTTGGTTTCCATTCTCACTATTTGGTCCAAATCTTTCATTATTAGACAGTCTAAGGCGAATAAACTTTTTGTAATTTTTGTCACTCTAAATAATAATAATGATAATAATAATAATAATAATAATAATAATAATAATAATAATAATAATAATAATAATAATAATAAAGTGATGATTTCTTGGTAGCAGCATTTTTATTTGAAACATTAAAGTGATCATTTAAGCATTTTTGCTGCGAATAATGTATTTAATGCAAAATTATCGCTTTATTGTTTTAAATAATAATAATAATAATAATAATAATAATAATAATAATAATAATAATAATAATAATAATAATAATAATAATAATAATAATAATAATAATAATAATAATAATAAAATAATAATAATAAAAGCACTTCTTAATCCTTTTTCCGAAAAAAGAAAAGTAAATTTAAATTAATTTTTAGACTTATAATTTAAAAAGGCACTTTAAATTACAAATAATTATAATAAATTTCCCTACTTGTTTAATGACGTTCTGGCAATAGTCCATCAAATCCAAATAATTTTTCACGTGCGATATGCATGTACTATTTAATGGAATTTGTCTTTTCATCCTACATTTGTAATATTTGCAACCGTTAAAAAATCTGTAATAATGTGGTAATGAAAATAACAAATTTGTATGTATATCTTACACAAAATCATCAATTTTACGAACACAATAGTTATCACCTTCACGAATACATCGCAAACTTAAGTGACTAATTTCTTTACTTTCAGAAAAGAGGAAACTTTGAGCAATTAATAATGAAACAAATATCATTTCATTTCTTGTTTTTGGTAGACAGATATTAAAATGATACATGTAATAAATGATATAATAATAATAAAAACCCTCATTTAAATGATTTATTTTGTTTGGAATTGGGAGTGCAATAAATAACTGAAATTAAATGGGTTCGAGCTCATATGACCTCATTAAAAAACATTATGGTTGTTTTAACTACTATCAATTTTAAAAATCTTAATAAAGTAAATTATTAATTTTATTTAATTTACCAAATTATTTTTATTAATATTTTCCAAGCAAAATAAAATTTCTTTTCCATCAATTTTATTACCAAAAAGGAAAAATTCAACAGATTAATTTTCAATTTTAAGTTCAAATTGATTCACCTAATTATATTTTAATATAGAAAAGAAATTTCTATATGACCTACTTATTTAATAACTATATATAAACTGTCCTGGAGGGGAAATATGTTTTTATAAGGATGTGTCTCTGTAACCTACATATTTAAATAATATAGAAACTATATAATGTGTGTAACCGATTTATTAATTAATTATCTATGTGACCTACATATTTAACAGCTATATATAGACTGTCCTAAAGGGAACACAATTTTTTATGAGGATGTGTGTCTGTGTGACCTATGTGGGGGTTTTGTAAGAAAACCAAAAAATTTATATATAAAAGGAAGGCATAACAAATATTGATAAAATCAATAAAAGTGCAAAATCAACTTACTAAATAAAACTTCCTAAAAATCCAAGATCAATATTGAACGGGTATGGTTATCGAGTATGGTTAAATGCCAATTTGATAGACGAGTTCAGAAATTATAATGAAAATTTAATAAATGGTTCACAGAGAAAGTTAAAGCAAAAACACAAATTTATTAAAATTAATTAATCTATAATGGAAAACCCGAAGCGCATTGAGACTCAATCGATCAGATAATAGATCGATTTGGAAACCCTCAAATGGAATTTTGTAAATAATTTCCCTCTTAGAAACAGTATAAAAAGAGAGCTCAAAATCAAACAGGCCCCAGTCAGTCGAAGAAACAAGGAGTAGCTCAGAAAATTAGGTGATCAGTAATCGGAGAACGAAATATAGTAATTGGAAAAAAAAGTTAAATTCTCGTACCAGAAAAGATGATTGCTCCTTGGATTAACTACCTTAGCGAGTAATATTTATATTGAGCGAAAGGTGCAAATAAATTGAAAAATTGTAATTTGATTGAAATTAAATAAAGTTATTCTGTGTAGGGTTTCGATTAATTTGTTTAATTAAGAACACGAGAAGTCAAAGGGAACCGGCTTGAAAAATAAAACTCAACACCTACATATTTTTTTGAGTCTACCTACATTAAAATATTAAGCAAAATCTATTTAGCTTTATATATATACATATATATCCTCGGCATGAGTGGGGTATTGTCATGGAAGGGCCACGTCCTACCACTATTGTTATTAGATTAGCTACAACGAAATCTCGAAGTGTTAAATTTTGTAATAAATATTGTTGGGTTTTAGGTAATTTAAGTAGATAACCTCTGACTCCTCATGTCTTTTAAATCAAAACAATAAACTACCCAACGTATATTTGAATCACAAAAATAAATTTTTCTCGATAATTAATCACCAAAGTTTTACAAGTTTGACCGATTCTCGGCTCGGTGTAGAATTCAAATTTTTGCTGCGCCAACTTTCAGTAATTTCAACATATTTTGATACGTGGCTATTTATTTCCTGCACAAAATTCATTGAAGTGTTCAATTTTATTGCCAAAATTACGTTGTCAATTAAAACTTTAACCATTTTTGGATTTGCCTTTTGTCTTCCAGCATTTTCTATTCGTACCTCACGGTCTTTAGGAGTCTCAGTAATCAGTAGAACTAATCCACCACATTTACGAGCTGTAAGCAATTTCAACCGCTTCAATGTGTGTTTTGTGATTTAGATGACGTTTCAGAAATTCCAATTTCCAATCATCCCACTTTTTCCCAATTGAAAAATCTCCATCTACTTTCGCTTCGGTACAAAATTTGCACTTAATTTTACTTTGTTTTTCATTGAATTCGAATATACAATCTAGTTTCACATGGCAGAGTTCACGTGAAATTGGTATTTTGGTCTTAACAAGTTGCAAAAGCCAAGTAGGTTTGAAATTTGGACATACTTTTTTGGATGTTGACATTGGTTGACTTGAGGAGTTTCTTTTCGACATCTTTGAAGGTGGGATTGAATTTATTTAAAAAAATACAACAAAAATAAATAATAATACATATAAGATTTACAATTCCTCCGCACAGGACAGTATAAAATTCGTAACAAAATATTAACTTTATTTGGTCGATGTTCGAAATATACTAATTATATTGCTTTATAATAGCAATTAGCAATAATGTAAAATAAACCTACTTTTATCGATATTAAAAATTATTTTAAAAAACGGTCAATAATTTAAAAAAAATCCGCGAGCAATTTTCTTATGTGCGCAAAATGGAATGCTGTGAGCAACAATTTTTTTATGCGCGATTGCGCATGCGCGCAGCTTAAAGGGAATGTTGCTCTCAACCCCACCCCGCTAAAAATCCACCAGACCTAATTACAGCGAGTTAGCTCACCCACGAATTTCATACTACCTACCCGTTATCGACCAATCATAACCGTGTTACTAATTTTGTATATAGAAAAACCAACCTAACCCCGACCCAACCCTCTTCAAGCCGGTAAATCAAACATTTAACTCTAGTACCAACTACCACCGAGTTGTAAATGCAGCCAACCGTAACCGTAAAAATATTTTTAACTAAAATAGGTAATAACAACAAATACATAAATTAAAAATAATTTTCGAAAAAAAAATAAGTAAAAACAAAAAATACTCATACGTTTATTAAAAATTCCCAAACCAATAGTCATTACCCGAAAACCGGATTCCCACCAAGGAGATCAAATATTTTCCACAACAAATTAAAATTTCCACTGATACGACGAAAATTTTCTAAAATTAAATATGGTAAGTAAGCATACAAGTTAAGCATTAAAAACAGAAAATTAGTGACTATAAAAATCTGATTCCGAAATAATATTTGGACTGTAATGGATCAAGATAATGTGGAGAGATGAGTTGTTGTAACCTGATTGCATCCACTAGGTCGAACCGACGGAGTAACGATCTGTATTTAGCGCTGCCTGGAATCAGAAAGGATTAATTATGTAAAAATTGAAAGCCTAAAATGAAGATCAAGCCGCTTATGGCAAACACGACCGAGGGAAAAGTAAGCGACGCGAGCGTGAAACCCGGCACTAATACTGTTCACCCCAGTGCGTTTGAATTCACGGCATTTCGCGCTAATAGCGCTAAAACCTAAAATATAGATGGGAAAATATAAATATAAAATACCAATATATGTGGTAATTAACACTTTCAAAATTGAAAGTTTATTTGAATATTTAATTGAAAAACTAAAACGAAATTCCGGATTAGTTTTTCCCATCTAATTTTTTTTCTTTTAAGACACGAGTTATTTAGTTTAAAAAATGTTTCTTTTAAGGAACGATAAAATTTTTACTTAATTTAAAGACTAATATAAGAATATAGAAAATCTGTATAAGATGAAAATTTTTTTTTAGATTAACTAAAAACGAATGTAATCATCAACGGGGTAATATATGCTGGTATAATTTAAACTTAAGTAAAGAGACAAAAGGGGTAAAGTTGTAAACCGATTTAGAAGGGGCAACAATGGGCATAGGATCGTGAAATGGTGAATGACTTGCTGAGGTATGCGTAAGTGTCGGTACAGGTGGGAGTACTGCTGGGTAAAGGTGTGTGATGAGTAGGGCGCCGTGAGAAAAGTCCCGACTTGTGGAAAACAATCCAAAGATAGGGAAGGGAGTAAATCTGACATAAACCTTCTAACGGCAGTCCGTGAACCCATACGAGTCCCTGTCAATTATTGTGCGGAAAAGCGCGCTCACTTTTTGCTGGTATTCACCCACTTGATACATTACCAACGTTGATCACTCAACGGGTATCAATCGATCACACACGATTGTATTCTGGGTTACACTGGAAACAGCACAAAAAGTTAAAATGCATGTCTACCTGTAAACCACCAATATTACTCCAAAATGTTTTCCATATATAGTTTTGATCTCTTGAAATATTTTAAGTATTTATTTTAAATATTTTTATTTGTAGAAGCCATAATTGTAAATAAAAAAATTATATAAAAAAAAATAAATAATATATGGCCAATATTTTAAAATAATCTTTTGAAAATTTTATATTTTTTCTTTCAATTACAATTACAAATTGAGATTAAATAAACCTAATTTTCAATTTACTCGCCCGTGGAATTGTTTTAATTCAATGACTTTTAAGTGTTTGGAATATTTTTATTTCACATGCTTTACTTGATAAAAAAGAAATATACTTTTATTAGTACTTTTAAATGAATACGAATATATTTTATATAATAGTTGAGGATGTCTCACATATCATTTCAGTAATGATCTTCATTGGAGATTTAAATGTGACCGAAAGAGAATTTTCTATTTGTGTACATTAAAATGAGGGGAAAAGCTTAAAAAAAGCTTTAAGATTGGATATTTATTAGGACTATACAAATAAATAAAAAAATTTAATTAAATATAAATCGATATTGAAAATATTACTAAATTTCATTTATCTTATTAAGAAAACTTTTGTAACTGAAAACAAAGATAAATATAATAACTGAAGTTAATGAAAATGTGGAGTGTATAATTGAACTAAACGATCAATGAAAAGAGTGGAGAAATTTGTGAGAATAACCAAAAACAAGCTAGGGTTAGTGTAGATAATTCATCTATTTATATTTTTCAGATATTATAGACAATATCTACCAAACCATCGAAGAAATTTAAATTTTAAGATTATTTGTGATCAAGAATATTATTTTTAAAAATTTATTTAATAGATATTTGTGTGATATTTTTTAAATAAAGTTTCAATATTGTTGGATTTTGGTAAGTCATAGTGACACAAAATATAAGTGCTTTTCAATAGCTTTCAATAGTTCTTTAATTCGTTAACAAATAAATTTAAGTGCATGATAATATGGGATAGGAATGTTTTGAGAAATTCTAAATTTAGTTGAAGTAAATTAAAAATTGTTTAACATTCTTTTAATTATTTTTTATTGACTAAAAGATACTTTAATAGACAAGCTTTAAATAATTTTCATTCCAATACATTTTACATTTTAAATTTTAAGTTAATAAATTAAGAACAAGACCAAGATCCAATATCACACAAATATCTATTAAATAAATTTAAAAAAATAATATTCTCGATTACAGCAAATTCATTCAATTTTGTTATGTCAAACTAATAACACATTTATGATGTATGTTAAATTAAAGCATATTTAAATCTAAATTTCTTTTGAAAGAAATTAAGTTAAATTTAAGTTATCCTATTAATATAAATCACATCAAATCTTTTAAATTAAACTTCTGACATGAGCGAAACAGATCCAGAAGAATATTTTGATGCTGAAGATGAGAATGGTTTGATATATTTGAAATAATTATTAATTAAATGGAATTTATCGTTTAGGCCAACATGATGATAATCACATTTATACATACAGGTTCATTATAGTTGTATTTATTTATGAATTACAGACTAAATTTAGAACGGAACTTCCAAAACCAATGCCTTCTAAATTAAACTTTAGTGTATGGACATTTCTTAAACAATGCATTGGAAAAGTGAATATCTAAAACATTTTGTGCTTATTTTATTAAATTATAATTACTCAAGGAGCTTTCAAAAATTACGATGCCAATAGTATTCAACGAGCCAATAAGTTTTTTACAACGTCTCACTGAATACATTGAATATTCAGAATTAATTGACCAAGCAGTTTCTGAAACAGATCCAATCAAACGCATGGAGGTATATTAAGTTAATTTTCATTAGCAGTTTCCTAGTTTCCCTCAATACTCATGTTGGATTAATCAAAAATGAGTTCAAATTAAAAACATAGATAATCGAAATGTAAACTAATTTATTAATTAGAAAATATGGGGAAATTATAATTATAAAATTTACAGTAGGATTTTGGTATATCGATTAAGCAAAAAGTGAATCCGATGAATTTAACGATTTAAAAAACCTTTGATATTATTTGAGAAAATTTTATAAGGAAATCGCATTTAAATTTATTTTATTTAATCAATTCAAATATTAATTAAAAATTAATTAATTAATTAATAAATATATAATTTAACTATTAATTACAACACTTTGATGTTATTGGTTGAAATTTTATAAGCAACTCACATTTAAATTTGTTTTATTTAATCAATTAAAATATTAATTAATTAATAAAAATTAATTAGAAATAAATAATTTAATTTAATTATTAATCAAAACAATTTGATATTATTGGAAGAAATTTTATATATAACTCACATTTAAATTTGTCCTATTTAATCAATTAAAGTATTAATTAAAATTAATTATTCAATTTAATTATTAATTAATTAAAATTTATTAAAAATTAATTAAAAATATTATTTAATTTAATTATTAATTAAAACAATTTGATGTTATTGGAAGAAATGTTATAAGCAACTCACATTTAAATTTGTTTTATTTAATCAATTAAAATATTAATTAAAATTAATTAATTAATTAATAAAAATTAATTAGAAATAAATAATTTAATTTAATTATTAATCAAAACAATTTGATATTATTGGAAGAAATTTTATAAGGAACTCACATTTAAATTTGTCTTATTTAATCAATTAAAGTATTAATTAAAATTAATTATTCAATTTAATTATTAATTAATTAAAATTTATTAAAAATTAATTAAAAATATTATTTAATTTAATTATTAATTAAAACAATTTGATGTTATTGGAAGAAATGTTATAAGCAACTCACATTTAAATTTGTTTTATTTAATCAATTAAAATATTAATTAAAATTAATTAATTAATTAATAAAAATTAATTAGAAATAAATAATTTAATTTAATTATTAATCAAAACAATTTGATATTATTGGAAGAAATTTTTAAGCAACTCACATTTAAATTTATCTTATTTAATCGATTAAAATATTAATTAAAATTAATTAATTAATTAAACTTAATTAGTAATTTATTAATTAGAAAAAAATTAATTTAATTATTAATCAAAACAATTTGATATTATTGGAAGAAATTTTATATATAACTCACATTTAAATCTGTCTTATTTAATCAATTAAAGTATTAATTAAAATTAATTATTCAATTTAATTATTAATTAATTAAAATTTATTAAAAATTAATTAAAAATATTATTTAATTTAATTATTAATCAAAACAATTCGATATTATTGGAACAAATTTTATAAGCAACTCACATTTAAATTTGTTTTATTTAATCAATTAAAATATTAATTAAAATTAATTAATTAATTAATAAAAATTAATTAGAAATAAATAATTTAATTTAATTATTATTTAAAACACTTTGATGTTATTGGAAGAAATTTTAAAAGCAACTCACATTTAAATTTGTTTTATTTAATCAATTAAAATATTAATTAAAATTAATTAATTAATTAAATAATTAAATTTAATTAGGAATTTATTTATTAGAAAAAATTAATTTAACTCTTAATCAACACAATTTGATATTATTGGAATAAATTATATAAGCAACTCACATTTAAATTTGTTTTATTTAATCAATTAAATTATTAATTAAAATTAATTAATTAATAAATTTAGTAATTTATTAATTAGAAAAAATAAATTGCTAATATTAAAATTTTTTATAATATTTTTTGTACAATATGTGCAAAAAAACCATCATAAAATTCAATTGTTTTGTAAAAACATTCAACTGGCTAATTTTAAATAATTCGTTCAGATTGTCAATTCTTTATTCTGTCTACTAAGCAATATCTTAAAATGCCATAAATTCTTAAAAATTCCTATAATATTCTAGTTTCAATTCACAAATAAAACTTTTCGAAACCTCCATTTATATATTTTTATTTTGTCTTATGGAGCCTAATAAACATTTTCAAAGGCTCTTCAATAACCAGTTTGATATAAATAAATCAGATAATTAAAATATTAATATTTATCCGTGAAATCAATAATTTTATCTTTGGTTACATGAGAATCTAAATACATAATTTTCTTTATAATAATGCATGATTATTTAAATGTTTAAATTGAATACTAATTAATTATTAGTTATTGATTATTATTTTTATATAAAAATTTATATTAAAAATAGCTTTTAAGAAGATAATTATGTGTTTTGAATTTTACACTGATTTATAATAGTAACTGATTATATCTAAAGCTTAAATTTAAACATGAAAAAAGCCGTCAAGCTAATAAATTAATAATCTCTCTCTATATAAAAAAGCTAAAGGTCCCCTCTATCCGAATTTTGTTTTTTTTAATTTTTAAAATTTTTTTATACTTTTTTTTAATTTTTTAATTTTTTTTATATATATTTTAAAATTTTTTTTTTAATTTTTTTTAAATTTTTTTTATACTTTTTTAAAATTTTTTAATTTTTTCTTTATATTTTTTTAAAAATTTTTTTTAAAATTTTTTTTTTCAAATAAATAAAATAATTTTTTATTACTTTGGCTGTTTTGGCGCAAGCCGTGTTAACGGGTTTTCGTCTAATCCATACCTGAACATCATTAACCCCACGTTCTAACGGGGTTTGTGAAGCAAAGGGAACAGGGTAGAGCCCCTAGTTTCTTAAAAATAACTTCAAATTTATCTAGTATTGTTTCAAAAAATCTGTAGTTGTAAATGTGTGGTGATAATAATAAAAAACGCCAGTATTAAATCTGAATTATTAACAATATTTAAATTATTCGACATTATATGAATAAAATTACAAAAAAATAAAAATGAAATATTTTCCCACTAGAAAATATCTCGCTCATTTTTATTTTTAAATTCCTTTTGAAAATGTATTCTTTCAACAGAATTTTAGAGTAACATGCAAAATAATTTTTCTCCCAGTCTGAATCATTAAATAAAAACCGATTTACTGCAACAATTATTGAGGGAAACAAGAAATGTATAATAATCTAATTCTAATTAATAATTCATCAGCATTTAAATATTAATTATAATTTTCTATTAAATGTTGATTGATAAAAGTACAAAATTTATTTTTGGAATATTTTTTCAAAAAAGATATTAAATATTTTTTAAGATTTCCAGAATATTAGTATATTATCCCAGTATCATAACTGATAAATTTGACAAGACAAAATTCTGGCACTAAATTTACGTTTTATTACCATAAATTACTGATTATATATTAAATTATGATTTTTATCATACTGAAACTAAGACATTTTGTTCCATAAGCAAACTTGAATCACACTCGTTTAGATCTAGAAATATATGAAATATTTTTAACTCTTTCTTTCAACAGTAAAAGATAAACTCAAAAGAAGAGTTATTTGTTAATTAAGAAGTCATTAAAGGAGATTGTATTTTTGTTAGAAATGAGGGAAAATTGATTTCTAAAGCTTGAGTTAATAGGAAAGATTAAAGATTAGTTTGAATTCACTAATAATATATCATTACGTGAGTGTAGAAATCTTTTGTTAAAACTTAAAGATATAGATGGTTGAAAACTATCATTGTAAATATAAGCAAGAAGCCATTCT